>MU226552.1:407767-428501 GCA_018584345.1 Thuja plicata | reverse complement strand
GACACACACAACATTTACACATCACTAGGCCATGTCATATCCACTTAGGCAAAACTCACAAGAAATAAGAATTACATTTAAAGATTACACTTCCACAATCATCCAAATACATTTACGAATAAAATTACGAAACAACGAGGTCTTGTCTTTCATTAGACGCAACCTTGGCTCAAACCGAGTTCACATTCCCCTTTGTTTGGTTCCCCGGATAAAATACCATGGTTTCTTACCTGCACACTCAATTCAAATATCAGTAGTCCGAGAAAATAAATATGTATATCATAAAGAATTAAGCAATATTCAAAATATTAAGGAAATCATTGACATACTAAGTTTATTACTAAAGATCCCAAGATTACATCAATCTCATTTTAAGCATATATCATAAGGTAAAATTTTCATTGCGAGAATTCAAAATTAAATATCTATTTCTAATAAATCCCAATCTCATCAATAACCAAAACATAATCATAATGTATTTCCAAATCAATAGTCTTAGAATAAATGACCATAATAGAAAACATAATATAGTCCATAAGATGCATCATAAAACATCATATGTCCATGCATCCAAAATAATCAAATCTGTGGCATAAAGCATGAAGTCCATAATGTCTATAGTGCATCAAAAATAAAGTATCATATGCTAAATCTATCATAAACAGAAAACTAGAAAACTACGATGGAGTTTGGGGTGAGGCCTCACAGCTGACAACATTGCTTGAGTTTCGAGAATCTCATCCGCCAACTTCTGAAATCATTCACTCTGTGAGATGACTTACCCATGAAGCATTGTGTCAAATAGTTTAAATACTTTCTTTGTGCTTCCCATTTACATACACATCTGCCACTACTTGAAAAACTATTACATCCTCATTTTTTATGGACGCTCCTTTGAAGGCTTCTATTTTGCATAGATAGGCAGGGCACTGGAAAACATTGTTCAATTTAGCTTCACACATTCAAATTGCATTTGTTTGTAAGTCTCACAAAACTTACACAAGTCCATTTTGTGTATATCCTGCAAACATTTCATTTTCCGTGGGATCATATTTCTTTGGAGCATTCTGTCAAATAGTTATCGTGCTTAGTTTGAAAAAAAACTGTATCAAATTTCTTTGATGGATGTTCATAACTTGTCCCCAAGCTCCCGTTATTGCGTGCGCAAGGAGGATGATAAAAAAGACGTAGATTTGGAATTCATAGCTGCCAATGTATTTATAAAATTACCTTTCCAAGAACTCCATCTTATTCATATCGTGCAATCCCTTCATAGCGGTACCGATGGTGATGGTGTTGAAGATTCTGACACATTTGGGTTTTCTGAATAAGAGGAATCTCATGCATTGGGATTGGCCATTGCAAGTGTCATCTTAAAAATCAATTCTCACAAACTCTTCCAAGGAACCTTAGGCACGATTATGCATTCATCACACTCTCTGCGATGACATTCCTTTGATCCATTTTGCCAAAAAAAAATTGAAGTGCATTGCATGAATATGATTATGTACTAGACATTTGTGGGAATACGCACCTCATGAAACGATATGTTCCTGCGGAATTTCGTCAAACAGTTCCCATGCTTCCTCTATTGGAATGAGCATGGTTTTACAATTATTCATGGCCGACTTGAAAGCTTCTTATTTTGGTGCACATGGCGAGGCCGCCCACAAAGATGTTAGCACTATTCTGATTATTACATTTGCTCAACATATTTAAACCCTGAACAACAAATTCATTTTCTACAATTATTCTAATCACAACATTCGATAAGACTTAATGTTTTGCATTCTTATCTTCTAGCTATTTTTTCACTTTCAAGATCGATTTTTTTCTTCATGTTGAAGTTGAAGGCTCGTATTGACGGTTACCAATCTTTGAAATAACATCAAGAATCCCCAAATTTGAAGAGATTTAGGCGTATTTGGCTTATAGGTTAGGGATGCTTACTTTTTGAGCAGTCATAACTTAACCCGTTTGGTTGAGGAATCAGAATTTGACTTAAAATCTGATTATCTCAAAATAAGGTTTTGAAATTCTGGTTTTGTGTATTCGGAAGATAGTTTGGACCATTTGGTTGACCCGGAAGATGATTGAGACAATCCATCTTCTGGGTTTGGTTGCCAACTTCGAAATTAAAATTGAAATTAGATTTAAAACCGTTATTAAATAGTTGTCACATTTATAAAATATAAGTCATTAAATGTCACCTCTATAAACTAAAATAATAATAGAACAAAGAATATAATTTGATAAATTAAAATAATAATACGTAAAATATACATAAATTTAAACCTGTTTAATATTAAAATGTAAATTAAAACAAACAAAATTAAATATATCTTAATGCATAACCAAAATAAAAACAAAACAAAAACCACACTATTACCCTTACATCTCCATTGGCCAAGACAATTTAATTTCTTGTTCAAAACAAATACTTACAACATTGAGCTCCAATGGCAGATGGACAGAACAGAGGGGTGAGAGGGTTGATGGTGGGTTGGGGCGAATACATTAACAGCTGCGACGAATACATTAACAGCTGCACCGAACTTTTCCCAATTTTATTAATTTTTAAACACTCCCAAAACGGACGCTGCCGTACCGGACACCATATAAAATACAATCTATAAAAAATGAATTCGGGTTTTATAATTTGAATTCCACCTATTTGAGTGGAAGTGGAACTTCCAGAAGTTTAGCGAAAATGAGAATTTGAAAACACAAACTAGGTTTTAAATTTTGCAACCCAAACGGTGGATTCGGCTCGAAACCAGAAAATACACTGCCAATTCCAGTCTATTCCCACAAACAAACGGGGACTAATAGGTTGAGTGCTCAGATTTTGAGCATTCACAACCTTTAATGTTTTGGAAACTCACAACCATTATTTGGTTATGCGTGCTTGTTTTTTGAGCATTTATAACCTCTTTGAGCTATCACAACCTTTACTTAGTTATGTCCACTCACATTTTAAGCACTCACAATCTTTACTTAGTTATGCATGCTCACTTTTTAAGCACACACAACCAATTTGGTTTTTAGTCTTGTTATTTTGAGCACTTTTTGCATTTTGAGTTGTGAATGCTCATTTTTTGAGCATTAGAAACCTTTTGAGTTAGGAATTTTAACTTTTTGATCAACGTTGCATAACTTGGTGAGTTTTCCATGGTTTTTCACAAAATTAGGCTTATTTCAAAGGCATGGATGTGGGGAACATTTAAATAATCAAAATTATTCTAAAAACTGATTTTAATTATTTAGTCAAAATTAAAAGCTTGAGCCATACATTTTTTATGGAAATATTAGAACCAAAACTTTTGAAAATTGGATTTGCAAGAAACAAGGCAACACAGACACAAGTAAAAGTTTCATTGCTTCATTTAATATTTCAGCATGTGGGGTGAAATTGGCTCCCACAAGGGTGAGCCCAGCATGCTAATCATGCAATGAAAGATACATATCAATGAAAAATGAGAAGTACAATCAAAAGAGAAAACCCAGAGAAGACAACCATTCATGGTCACTAAGATCATTGTTACAGGAAGCATGTAGAGGGCATGCTAAATTTTAGACAGCAAAGAGTATGTTAATCAAGTTTTTGGAAGAGTGTTGGAGACACTAATAACAAGATCAAAATAGTGATTTTCTATCTTAAAACACAGAAAAGGTATGCAACATTATTTTATGACCATATAGGAGCAGTGATTTTTCATTGTCATATCAAGATTGATGTGTTATCACATCATGAGCACCATAAGAACTAAGTAGAATCAGTGAATCATATGAGATAGTTGATCAAGGATAGTCAATCAGGATATTGATTTAAGTCATACAATGGTGTAGAAGAAATCATATGAACGTCATGATGTACTGTTTTAAAAAAATGCAAAGACACATACCTCCAAATAGTGTGAGCACAATGAGTTTTTGAAAGAGAAAGGATCAGCAATTATCGTCCAAGAGATAATAAATAAAACAGTGCACCTTCAATATTATGAGTATTTTGTTGCATGACATTGAAAGAGAATAGCATATGTAAAGTGTGAATAGCTAAACTGATTAGAGGATAGCATGAAGTTTCAATGTAAATCAGATTTTCATGTGACTTGTATGAACTTAAAGATTTTAAAGAGGAGGAAATCTGAAATTGCATGACAAAGAAGTCGTATCACAGCAATATCAAGTAAATGATACGGCAATGGTCTCAACCTGTACATGAAAACAAGAAGCTGGAAATAATGGAGTGACAGAGATGTGAGTAGAAAAAGCATGTGTAGTAATTGTCAATAATTTATGGATGTCAAAGGCCATAGTGCAATCAAATAAATGAAAGGATTATAATGACATGACAATAGAATAGATTGCAGATTTTATGCTCACCATAAACAACAAATAGGAACAAGAAGATGAAGATAATCATTATAACGATTAAAAGAAACATCAAGTTTCCCTAATGTTGGTTTCAAAGAGCATTTTTCAGATTTTGGTAAATTGCTTCCAATTATATAAGCATGAAGTCATAAGTGCTACTATAACAAAGACATGTATAGGACAACGTGTTTTATTGTAAAAGTAGAAATAAAATTGCAAATGCACCATTGTGCAAACCTCCATAATATCAAAAAGGAATGTCATTGTTAATAAAAATGGTTACAGTTCAAGAAGTACAAAAAGAAACCCTTCAGATTATATCAGAGAAGCCCATACAAAAACATGAGAATGGGAAATGAATCTACAACCTTTGAAAAAATCCAAATCCTCCAAAATTCCTATGCAAGCATGAAATACCAAATTTTCGAGATACTAGTAAATAGAAAATATACAAGAATATAGCCACGACATAGTTAAAATTGGAGAAAAATCAACATGAAAAAGAGATAAATGGAATTAGAAATTAGAGTGGAATTTAATAATTAAAAATTATTAATTCCTTCATAATTGGAAAATTAGACAATTAAATAAATAAATTTATTTAATTGTGGGAAAACAGGAAAGGGGGTAATAAATAATATAAAGGATGGCATTAGGATAAGAGGGCGAAATAAATAAATATTTGCTCATATGATCAAGATTAAATAATTGATGAAAATATTTCATCTAAGACAAATTGATAGGACATGATGAAGTAAGAGGATGAAAATTAGTAATGCATTAAATGATTATCACCATTTAATTTTAATAGAAGAATGACACAATATTGAGGAATGATGAAGATCAAACATGCAATGTAGAAGACATGTTAAAAAAAGGGGCCATAGGCATTGACTATTTTTTAGTGGACCTACAGTTTGATTATGCTCTTTACTAACACTTTATCACACCTGTTTGTTCTTACAACACTACTACAATTATGGTGACAACATTTGATTTAAAACTTTAAATTAGAATAATGATGGGTGCACTTTCCTATCATTCTACAAGTTATGATGATCACATCTTATTTCATATTACATACATATCACACATATGTCATTCTACATTCTTGAGCATTAGGTTTACATGATCATATCCATTTATATATTCTCCTTTCTTCAATTTACTTGCAACAACATTAAGGGGAGCATGTCAAGTTATTATTATTCCTTTGATGAATATAGTGACAAGTGCCTATCCTATGATCATTCAATTTCAAGTCAAACCATTCCACTACAAGTAATAACCTATCAACTAACATGGGAAATATCCTATAGCTACTCCTTCATACCACTTTGCTACCCCATAATGATATCCTACTTCCATATAGCCAAATTTTTGTTTTGCCATTTGCCCCTTGGCAAACCTTATTAGCTACCCTAAAGCAATATCCTATTTCATGTTTTTTTTTTAACTTTGTAGATATTTAGTAGATGTTTTGATTCTTGTTTATTATGATATTTATTACGTACAACTTATTAAATTGTTTTCTTCTACATGTATGTTTTCAAAATAAAGTCTTTAGATAGCATCTACCACAATACATATTATGCATCTATATAAATTTAATTTCATGTTACTTTTTATCTCACTTTGACAATATTTTCATAATAGTTCACATGCAAGTCAAAGTGGGGGCAAGATGTAATGGTGAAAATTGCATATGTTACTGTTATCCAATTTTCCCATCCTGTCAAATTTGGCTACAAGTGGAGTAAATGAGGCTCCCACAAGGGTAGAGCCCAGCTTGTATGTCCATGATTGGTTCTGGTCTTTGTCATTGTCTCTGCATGTTTCTGGTTTGGTCTAAACCCTTTATGGCTCTAAAACCCTAGGCCTTCGAGCAATTCATGTTGAAACCCTAACTCGTTCATGACATGTTCTTTTTTCGTGTTACTTTCTTAAATGACTTAAGTGTCCTTTAAAGTCATGTGTGCATTAACATCTTTGTCTATCTCGTAACCTCGAAAGGAAAAGGAATATGCTCTTTCCATTCATCGATCAAGTGCAAGCTGTAGATCGGGGCATAGAGTTGACACCTAGTACTAGCTATTACCCTCAGACGGATGGACAAACTGAGATAGTTAATAAGTGGATTGAGGGGTATCTGCGTAACTATGTGTCAGGGCAGCAGAAGGCATGGGTGCGCTGGTTGTATTTGGGCGAGTATTGTTATAATACTACCCACCACATGTCCATAGATATGTCTCCTTTCAGAGCTCTTTATGGCTACGACGCATTATCTTTTGTTGATCTG
This sequence comes from Thuja plicata, assembly GCA_018584345.1. NCBI lineage: Eukaryota > Viridiplantae > Streptophyta > Pinopsida > Cupressales > Cupressaceae > Thuja > Thuja plicata. The sequence continues at coordinate 421,825 of MU226552.1, read as the reverse complement.
GCCTTGAGTAACAACAGGGTTCCTTTGGCACATGATTGGTTATAGGAGAACTAGGATATCATGAGGTCTCTCAGGGAGAACATACAACATGCACAGAATCAGCAGAAGATGTACATTGATCGGCATAGGACTGAGAGGGTATTTGAGGTGGATGACATGGTTTTCCTACACTTACACCTCTACCGACAAAGCACCCTTGAAGGGGGGGAACTGAGAAGCTCAAGCCTCATTTTTACGGACCTTACAAAGCTCTCAGGCGAGTTGGAGAGGTTGCATATGAGGTTGAGTTACCACCTGATAGTAGGATTCATAATGTATTCCATGTATCATGCTTGAAGAAGGCACTAGGGCAACATATTATAGCATCACCCGATTTACCACCCTTGGATGAGGAAGGTAAGTTGACTTTGGTTCCTGGGGAGATTCTTGAGGTGAGGGAACGACAGGTGAGAAGCAGGGTGATTCAGGAGTATCTGGTATGCTGGAGAGGTCTACCCATTGAGGATGCCACTTGGGAGGGTGAATCCATTTTGCAGCACCCAGCATTGCAGTTGCTTGTGGGCAAGCATCTCCGAGAGGGGAGGACTGTCATATCCCCTCTTTAGTCTGACAAGCAGAATGATGTGAGTTAGCCTATCATGGGGGTCTCGTAGGCTAACAGTTTTGGATAGACACTCATACAGGATATTAAGTGACTGGGCTTGGCTTTACAGGCAGTTTTGGGAGCCAGTTGGGTGCAGTTTCTTGATTTTAGGGGGTCTCCCTACTTTTTAGGAGGATGTGGCAGTGTCCAGATGTGAGGTAGCACTGGACCATTTGATGGTTTCAGTTTCAGGATGACAGGGTGTGTTCCCTAGTTTTTAGGAGCATCCTTAAATTTTAGGGATGATTCTGCCAGTTGACCCATCTCGTTCAGTATCAGTCACAAATAAGTGACATGATCAAACTCTTATTTATTTGGTTGATTTGGGTTATCAAAGGAAAAAAAGGGGAATATTTAAATATATTTAAATATTTCCTAAGTTAGTGATTAAATATTTTATAATAAGGCTATTTTTATAGCCATTTCGGAGTAATAAGGGAATAATTGCTTCATTTGGTCAGGGATGCCTTCGTGTGATAGCTCGTTTGAAAGGTCTTGAATTACTATAAACTATTTTTACTATCAAAAGACCTTTTGGTGCCTTGAGTTATAACATTTTATTAAAGTAATGTTTTTCCTATAGCATGGACACCTTTATTGGGGAAAATATTATTTTATAATAAAGTGCTAGGTGTATTTCTCCTTTAGGGTTCGATTTTCCCTTGAAAGGAGATATAAGGAGATGGAATCTTAATTGATGATCATTCTTTGACATTTCAAAAATTTTGAAAACTTGAAATTGCTCTAGTGGAGCCATTCAGAGGCTTGGGACGAAACCCCTAAGTCTGGATTGTTGGGACACTAACCTCAACAAGGATTTGGTGATTCAGTATTGGAGTTGGGAAGTGTTATTCTCTATGGCAAGGATCGACATTCTTCATAGCACCATTTATCAGAAGAAAATACCATATTCAGCTGGGTGGCCAGCCTATTCCAATTTGGAAGTTTTCCAGAGGCAGCTCGAGCTTGCATTTTGGGCGCCATTCCTTCTTAGCAACCAACGTTTTGCAGTTTGGAGGCATTTATAAGGGTTTGTGACAACAAGTCCTTCATATTTGATGTTTGCAAAACATTTCTATAGCTCGCGTCAAGTTCTGGAGACAGCCACAAATCCATTTGATGTATTTATTCCTTGAATACAAAAATCTGAATATTATGTCTAGTACGATTTGAATAATTCTCACATTGTTAAGTAATTTTAATTTATATGAATGTTGCTAATGATTTCTAGTTCGATGTTGTTTTTTATTTATCATTTACTTGCATATATTTTCAAAAACATCAAGAAAAACAACAAAAAAATGTGAAAACAAGAAAAAGCCAAAAAAAAATAGAATTCAACAAAAGTTCATTCAGAGGTACAAACGTTGGTCAAAGCCTCAGATTGTGAAACAAACAGTAATTCACAAGGTCATCGGGATTGGGGACCTTTCACTTTTATCCTTGGAGATATATGAGTGAAGAGCAACATACATATGTACATTAACCAAATTCTACTCCCAAATAGTCATTCCAAACCCATCCCAACAAAGTGAAGAGGAACCGAGACCAAAGCACTATTGTGCTAGTAAACACATCCAAAGAACAATCACCAACAGCAACCCCACTCACCAAGGGAAAACCACCAAATCCTAAGAGAGCCTGGGATATGGCTTCCTCCTAATGTTATGGCAACTGACAACAGAGTGGATAACTAAGGACTCTTCATAGACAATCTGTTGCTTCTATACCCCAAATTTAGAAGACAAGCCACAAAAAGTTATAAAAGGAAGATAGCATCGAATCCACCTTAGCATTTACACAATATGTGGCAAACAATTGGTGTTTCCTAGATTTGGCTGCCACAGTGATGGCAATGAGCTAAACAATAGAATAAGAAATACCCTCCAGGACTTCTTCCTCTCAGTATTCCAATGGCAAGCATGAAAGCCTCACCCAGACAAGAACTTTGTTGGTACATTCCTTCTCAAGATCAAAAAATGGTTCCCATTCTTTTGGGAAGAGCCTTGACTTACCTATAAACCATTGACCTTCGAAAAGGATCTAAGTACTATCTTCATTAGATAAGAGAGATATGAAAAAGAAACCATTCCTCACAACAATGATTTCAAAATGGCCATAATATTTCCAATATCTATTGGCCTAATTCCTAAAACAATCAACGTTCGGCCTAGCTCATAAAAAATTACCAATTAAAGAAAACTTAAACCTGCAAGAAGCCCTATCCACTAGAAAATTAGGAATTTATAGGAGAAGACCATCACCATTCTCAGAGTGCATGCTAATTTTTTTAATGGTACCTGTCATAAGACAAATTGAAGGCTGCAGATTGGACTGGACCACCTTTTCCATGTTACAGTTCACAAATCTGTGTTTAAAAAGTGAACAATTGAAAACCATTAAGTGCCTGCTTAAGCCCACACATTAGCACATATACCATAAGTCATTATCCTTTGGAACAAAATACCATATCTAATTTGATAAAGAACCCAAAAAGACAAAAGATGTGCGAGCCAAATAACTATTTGCCAAGTAAACGCAAATAGTTGATATTAAGATAGTCTCATGCATTTTGAAAGGACAAATGGTGGGGCTTACCATTCATAGCCTTTAAATAATAGCGAAAATAAAAATATATATATATATATTATATCTTAAATTCAGTTTAGTATCTGAATTGGACATATAGTCTATAGTGAGTTTGTGAATGCAATCCTCTAAAAAGTCCCAATATTTCTAGCAGTGGTAAGCCGTCCTTAGCTTTCCTGTGTGGTCGCATATAATGTTGAAGTATGGATAGCTGCGAGAGACTTATATTCATCCTTTTGTACTGGAGTTCAAAATCTTGTATGTTTGAGACTCTTCGTTTCTATTCCCTTCGCATGGATTTTCATTGTCCTCTGCTTTCTCTCAAGAAACAGTTGTGTGAAGTCCAAAAGACACGCGGTTCAAGAAATTCTGTGTTTCTTCTTGGCTTCTTTGTTTTCGTGACTGGTCCTTCTTCCTTGGGATTTGTCGCTTCCTTATTATCATTATTATATGATGATACTCAGGTTCAATTCATATAATATTTTGGTATTCTTTTATTAGCATGATCTACTTTGTATCGAGGTTGCAGAGATTGTAATCAGTGAATTTGTGAGAAAAAAGACATCATATTATATTCTGTTAGTAAATACGAACATATGTTGCTCATGTTTGTTCATTATCTCAATTATCAAAAGGGGATATAATAATTCTTAGTCCTCTTTTGTATCAGTTGAGAATCTAAGATGTTGAAGACTTTTGTATTAAGACATTGTTGATAAATAAAAGGATCAACATTTTTGTGGGGTGGGTTTTTCACTCTCGTTGAGGAGAGTTTTCCCAAGATAATACTACGTATTGTCTCTTTGTTTTTTATGTTCTTGCTGCTATATATATATATATATATATATATATATATATATATATATATATATGGTTATTAAATTTAACATGGTATCAGAGCAGGTCTAAGGAAACAATCCAGAACCAGAAGTTTTTTTTTTTGTTTCCTTCCTTCTCTAATTTTGATTCAGCCAACATCAATGGAAGATAGATTGGATGGTTCTTCACACTTTTCTTCATGGAATTTTAGAATTTTGATCTCACTTGAGGAAAATGATCTTCTTGACTATGTTAATTATGATGTGCCTGAGCCTTCTGTAGAAGATGAGAAAGCTACATGGAAAAAGAACAAAACCATGGCCAAGAATATTTTGATTGATTCAGTTAAAGATCATCTTGTTCCTCATCTCTAAGTTAAATTCAGCTAAAGATATTTTTCAGTCATTAAAGAACCTGTATGAATTTAACAACACTAGTAGAGCTCTAGCCCTTCGTCGTCAAACTTCTTCATGTTAAAATGGCTAGAGGAGAATCAGTGGTTTCATATTTTATGAAGATTACTGAGTTAAAAGTTCAACTGAGTGTTATTGGTGAATCATTTGCTGATAAATATTCAGTGATGCTTGCTATGAATGGTCTTCCCCATTCTTGGGAATCATTCATTCAACGTGTTAGTGGAAGAGATGATCTTCCTAAATTTGACAAATTGTGAGTTGATTGCATTCAAGAAGAATGCAGGTTAGAGGCTAGAGGCAATGGTCACAAATGTCATCGTGAAGATGATCATGTTCTTGTTGCCCATACTTCCAAAGGCAAAGATAAAAGAGGTAACTTCAAAAGGTATAGAGAGAGAAATTCTGATTCAACTCCTGATGCTAAGAAAAAGAAGGATTTTTCTAAGATCCAATGTTTTAAATTTGATAAGTTTGGTCAGATTACTCGTGATTGTACTTCAAGGCCAAAGCCGCAAGCAGTTGTTGCTAATGTTGAGAATTCTTCTCCTCAAAGGAGTCTAGTGATAATTCTAAAGGGTTCTTGTTTATTTCTGCAGTTTCTAGTAATACAAATAGTGATACATGGTTGATTGATAGTGGAGCTTCTCACTACATTACTGGTTATCATGAACATCTCTTCAACTTGAAGGAAAAAGATTCTCATCTTCAAGTCATTATTGGTGATGATGCTTGATATTCATTGAAGGGTGTTGGTTCTACATCCTTTCAGTTGGATTCAGGTGTACCTCTTCATCTAAGTGATGTTCTCTTTGTTCCTGGTATTAAAAGAAATCTTATTTCCATTTCAGCATTAGAGGACAAAGGTTATCATGTTGCTTTTGCTGATGGAAAAGTCCTTGCTTGGAAGAAGAATTCAAATTTTCATTCAACTCGTGTTATTGGTGTTCATCATGATAGTCTCTACAAGATTTCAGTTCATCCTATTCTTGCTTTAGCTCATGATTCTACAAATTCAAGTGAGTTGTGGCATAAACGATTGGGTCACTTAAATTTCAGAACTTTGTCTTCAGTGGAGAAGGTTGTTGATGGTATTCCAAAGCTGAATCAAAATCAAGGTGTATGCAAAGGATGTGCTCAAGGTAAGAATATTAAAAGTACTTTTCAAGGTAAGAATATTAGAGTGGTTCGGGATTTTAGTTGTTGGTTCCATTGATTCATGGGACAGTCTGCAGGAATCCCTAAGCAAATATTTTGAGGATAAATCAGACTATCTATCTCTGGTTGAGAAACTTGTAGCCATTAAAAGAGCTCCTCAAGAGTAGATGACGGACTTTAATAATAGATTCCTCAAGACATGGAATAGGATTCCTATCTCCGTGAGGCCCTCTGTTGACCATGCTTTCCTATACTTCTTGAAGAGTTTGAATAGCAACATATCTGTTATGACCCAATCCATGGGGTGCACCTCATTACCTCAGGATTTTGACATAGTCGTCGAAGCTGAGAACTACTTAATTCAAGCCGGTATGATAGCCCCAAGGCCACCCATGCCTATTTTTCCTAACATTCAGTCCCATATGCCTTTGAAGATTCCTCCATTCACCCCCATACCTACTATTATAACACCTCAATCTAGTTCTAGCAATGAGGGATTAAGAGCAGGTTTTTCCCAAGAACTGCAAGCAATGAAAAATGATCAGCAAGTAACAAATAGCTTATTACAAAGTGGTCAACAAGAAATGAAAAACTTGTTGCAAACTCTAACCAAAGAGTTGACCAATATAAAAAGGCAGAGCCAGGAAGTTAGACCACCTCTTCAGCAACAAAATCAAGGTCCTAACCAACAATATCAAAATCAGGGACAATATTATCAGCAGAATAGATAGTCATATCAAGGGAATTACCAAGGCCAAAGGCAAAATTCCAATCAAAGTCCATTCCAACCTTATAATCCCGCACCTCTCAACTCTGCAAATCCAACTAGGGAGATGGTTCCAGGTCAGAACAATCTGGCATCAGAAAATGAATGGTGCTTTCCTTGCAATCAACCTCATAATCAGGCTATGTGCTCGAATGGGTGGATGAATCAAGCACTAATGGCACAAAATGCCTCAAATACCCAATAGGAGGCATCTTCTACTGAGTCAGCGCCCCCGCACGATACACAACCCAATGAGACTGCTCTCTTCAATTGGCAAGTGGAAGATTTTAATGGAGTAAATGGTGGTCCTTCAATTACAGTTAATACTAGATCCAAGAGAAGAACTCAAGACACAGAGCAATTAGACAATGGGAGGAAGGCTTCTACATCTGCAGAAATATCACGTTCGTCTACTCCTATCTTACTAAAGAAGCCTCCAACCATTCCAGTCAAGGAGAGCCAACGTCCCAAGGAGGTTGAACCCGCAATAGTGAAAGCACACCAAAGAATACACACAATAGTGCCCTTCAATATTGTGGACAATATGAGGAAGGTGAACATTACTATGTCTATGTGGGACTCCTTTGCTATCCCAGGGCAACCTGAAATCTTGAAGAAAGCAAATGTCTAAAGAGGCAATCCCTCAACAGCCCACAAAGGATGCAACTAAGCCAATATTGGTCAATATTGATCAAGAGAAGAGGTTTCCAAGCAACAACATCAAATAAAATGACATTCAATGTAGGAACTTAAAACCACCCTCCTTTTATGTATCGTTAATTATTGGAAAATCTCTAGTACATAATTGTATGGTAAATAGTGGGGCTACTAGTTCAGTCATGCCCAAGAAGATAGCTGACCAATTAGGGCTTAAGTATGAGCTATTCCAAAAGAAGGTAACACAGCTTGACTATTCATCAGTAAACAGAGTAGGTGTGGCCAAGGATACAAGCTTGATCTTTCATGCAAGCCCCAATTTCTCTATCTTACTTGACATCTACATCATAGACCTCCCTGCTCTATTTGCCATATGTCTGTCAAGGGAGTTCACAGCCAAGATAGGAGGCTATCTTTCTTTTGACTGGTCTCACATGCTTTTACATACTAGGCATTGAACCAAGGTTACTATCAAGTCTAAGTCATTAGCAGCTAATCATATAGAGCCTTATGTGTCTAATGTCTTCAATGCAAGCTGTCTTGCACTTGATAGTAATGACTTTCCAATCATCAGAGAAACAAACACTAAGATAGAGAACATTCCAGATATCTATTTAGCTGATTTGGAATCGGAAAGAACTTCAGAAGCTAATGCTAATGTCGTGTGAGATGCTGGTTTGGGAAATTACATGATACAAGAGGATGGTCTCACAAAACTAAATCTTTTCAACGCAGACACTGAGGAATCAGAAGAACAGAATAGTGAAATATGGGAGCTATTCTTTGATGGTGATAGAAGCAGACATGGTTCTGGTGGTGGTGCTATGATGGTCTCTCCAAGAGGAGAGAGATATTATGCATCTTTTAGATTCAGTTTTTCTTGTACAAGCAATACTGCTGAATATGAGAGTTAGGTAAATGGACTAGAGTGGGCTAGAAAGAGAGGGATTAGAGCCCTAAAAGTATATGATGACAGTGAGCTAGTGGTCATCCAAGTAAGAGGGATAAGTGCTACCAAACATTATACAATGAAAGCCTACAAGCATAGAGTTTGGGATGCTATAGAGGAATTCCATGCTTTCAACATCATCGCTATCCCTAGAAAATTAAATCAGAATGCAAACAGGTTAGCGGTTGTTGGGTCCCAATTTGACATTCCTAATAACATTTTAGTGGGAAAGGACCAACAACATGTCAGGATTATTGTCAGATCATCCATCCCTGATAATAATGATAATTGGCAGGTGTTTGAAAATAATGAGCAAATTTTGCAATTCTTGTTTGAAGAGGATGTTTTCTCATAGCACAACTAGGATAGGTCGCTGCAGAATTACGGTGACCAAGTGGTGCAACTCAAAACTAATAAGCTGCCTAAGGGTCTTTTCGCCTTGGAATCAATCTTCAATAAGGATGACCAAGCCAAAAGGAATAAAATTATCCTGGTAGTTCAGCAAGAACACTATACTGATTTAGAGCTTGGGCCAGGTAAAAGCTTAAAATTTGGAAAGGTGAATACTGATTCAGAAAGACAAGCTTACACTCAATTATTTCAGAAATCTAGTGATGTCTTTGCTTGGAAATATGAAGACCTCAAAGGCTTTAATCCAACACTTGCTCAAGATGTTAAATTATAGCATCGAAACAGATTGATATAATTATATTAATGGTTATCAATATATATAATCGATCATAATCGATAACAACAAATAGTATTAAATTACGGGTTGATTGACACAATCGATATAATAAACTGAGGACATATGGAAACATAGTTACGTTAACTATCGTTCGATAGTTAACGTAACATATCATATTAATATATGATATGTTACGTTAACTACCGAAAGATAGTTAACGTAACATAGGTATATGTTTTAAAGAGGTCGCGCATTATAATAATCGTGCTCCACATAATCCACGGGTCATGTCTACGTATAGACATGGCTCTATGTGGCCTAAGCCACGTAGAGTCATGTCTCTACGTAGACATGACCATTCAATACAATATTTATACTATTTGAGTGGTTAGAGGAAAGCGATCAATATCAACGACATTGTCTTCTCCTCTGCAACACACAACAATACACAATCAGTAATATATATATACAATATATATATATATATATATATATAATTAGTAAAAGTACATACAGCGTATAGCACAATAATAAGCACCAGATTTTCTCTATTACGATCTTATATTCCTAACATGGTATCAGAGCCTCAATAGAAGAAAATATTTTAAGGCTAAAATGTATATTACTGATTATCTCATTATAAAAGAAAGAAAAATTAAAATGGCCAACAGTATTAAAGTAGAAGACAGAATCGAAGGAGCATCTAACTTCTTCTCATGGATAATTTAAATTCTTACCTTGCTTCAAGAACTTGAGTTAGATTCTTATGTTGAAGAAGATACAAGCATGCCAGAAGAAGAAACAGAAAAAAAAACTTGGAAAAGACGTAACAACAAAGCAAAGAAGATTATATTTGATGTTGTAAAAGATCATATTCTCCCCTCCATAGCAAGACTTAAAACCGCCTATGAAGTATTCAAGGTTATCCAAAAAACATTTGAAATTAACAATACAAGCAAATTGCTTACCCTCAAACAACAACTACTAAATCTCAAAATGTGTAAAGGGGAAACCATTACATCTTACTTTCTTCGGATTTCAGAACTAAGGGATAAACTCTCCACCATTGGAAATAATGTTAATGACATGGAGCTAACATTAATAGCCCTTAGAGGATTACCCATTACATGGGAATTGTTTATTCAATGTATAACTGGACATCCCTCCCTACCCAAGTTTGATCACCTCAAGAATGATTGTACTCAAGAGGAATCTCGGTTAATATCAAGAGGAATCAGACCTACCAAAGGAAATGAGATTCAAGCTCTTCACATCCACTCAAACTTCAAAAGCAATAAAAGGAAGCTTAAACATAAGAAAGGAAACTCTAACACAAGCCATGTAGGGAATCCCAATAAACATCACAAAAACCAAGACTTCTCCAAAGTACAATGTTTTAAATGTGATAAGTTTGGTCATACTCATAGATACTGTCTTGAGAAGCAGAAAATTCAAGCAGCATTAGCAGAAGTAAAAGGAGTAGAAGTATCACTATTCTTCCTGGCGTTATCAAGTGAAGTTAACTCAAATAAGAATACTTGGATAATTGACAGTGGAGCTTCTCGACACATAATAGGATTCAAAAATCAATTTGAAACTCTCGAAGAAGATTCCTCCGAAGAAGTCACAATTGGAGACAACTCCACCTATCCAACAAAAGGAATTGGGACCTGCTCAATCAAATTGAAAACAGAAGTAACTCTACAATTAAAAGATGTTCTCTTTGTACCAGGCATAAAAAGGAACCTGGTCTCTATTTTCGGCTTAGCTGATCAAGGCTATCGTGTTACATTTTAGGAAGACAAGTGTTATTATGGCCTAAAAACACTAACCTTAAAAATGTCATTTCAATAGGATATAGAGATGGAAGACTATACAAATTATGTAATAGTCATCAAACAGCCTTATGTCATGAAGTATCAAGTTCTAATCAACTATGGCACAGAAGATTAGGAAACCTCGGATTTAGTAATCTTCCTTCCATAAAGAAAATCACTACAGGCATACCTAATCTAAAATCTGATCATATTAGAGCGTGTAAAGGATGTGTTCTAGAAAAAATTATCAAAAAATCATTTTCTTCCAGTGAATGTAAAACCAAAGATATACTAGAACTCATTCGCACATATTTATGTGGACCTATGTCAACTCTCTCACTAGGAGGATATTCATATTATGTGATCTTCATTAACGACTAGTCTAGAAAAACTTGGATCCAATTTCTTAAACTCGAAGAGTCAAATGAAGTATTGTTAAAATTCAAAGAATTTAAAGCATTAGTGGAAAATCAAACTGGGAAGAAAATAAAAATTCTAAGATCAGATAACAGAGGTGAATACATCTCCGAAACCTTTAAAGATTTTTGCATTTCTATTGGGATTAAGAGGGAGTATATTGTACCTTATAATCCTCAACAAAATGGAGTAGCAGAAAGGAAAAATAGAACTATTATTGAAGCTGCCAAAGCTATGATGCATGATCAAAATCTTCATACCTCATTCTGAGCCAAAGCATGCAATATTGTCGTGTACATTCAAAACAGATGTCCTCACTCAATTTTAGAAAATGTTACACCTGAAGAAGCTTTCTCAGGGAAGAAACCAGATCTAAGTCATCTAAGAATTTTTGGATGTCCAGTATATGTTCACATTCCTAAAGAAAAGAGAACCAAACTAGAACCCCTCTGGGAAGAAAGGGATATTTGTTGGCTACAGTGAAACTACTAAAGGATACAAGATCTACATACCACGACAGAAATCTATTGACGTTAGTAGAGATGTAAAATTTGAAGAAGACATTTCTCTTAAACTCTCCACACTTATAGAAGAAGGATTAAATGAGAATCAGAGGGAGAATATTCATGACACCGAGAATCAGAAGGAGAATATTCATGACACTGAGAATACACTTCAAAATGATGAGAACTACATTGTTGAGAATCAAAGAGAAAATACTATAGATGTTCCCCCATCCAATCTTGAAGAGGTTGATATTCCTAACAACAAGAAAAGGCCACTATGGGCAAGAAAAATGTTTAAAGAAAATAATATTGAACCAGATAAGATGTTTAGAGAAAGTAAGAAAATAAGAAATTAGGAATGCTATCTTACACTTATGGCTAAACTAAAAATCCAAACCTCCTAATGTTAAAGAAGCCTTAACATGTCAAGCCTAGAAAGATGCAATGATCGAAGAATATCAATCCATAGTTAAGAATGATGTTTGGAAAGTCGTACCAGGACCCAAAGGAAAGGCAGTCGTTTCTTCAAGATGGTTATTCAAAATCAAATATGCTTCAGATGGTAGTATTGAAAAACATAAGGCCAAATTTGTAGCTAGAGGTTTCTCTCAAAAGGCTGGTATTGATTACGAAGAAACCTTTGCTCTGGTTGCTCGATACACATCTGTAAGAACCATTATCGCCATTGCAGAATCTAAAAGTTGGAAGATACATCAAATGGATGTAAAAACTGCATTCCTAAATGGAGTGATTGAAGAAGTATATATAGAACAACCAGAAGGCTTCAACACCCATGACATAAATAATTATGTCTGCAAATTAAAGAAAGCACTCTATGGTCTTAAGCAAGCTCCTAGGGCTTGGTATGAACGAATAGACAGTTATCTCTCCAAGTTAGGGTACTCCAAAAATGAAGCTGACCCTAATATATACTTCAAAATATCCAAAGGTGATATGGTAATCCTAGTCCTCTATGTTGATGATCTACTAATAACAAGAGAAGATCATCTCATTGCTAAATGCAAACAAGATCTCACAGATGAATTCGACATGAAGGACCTAGGTCTATTACAGTACTTAGGATTAGAAGTACTACAGAAAGAAAACTACATTCTTCTAAATCAAAGGAAATACACCTTGGACATTCTAACCAAATTTGGAATGATGGAGTGCAAACCACTAACCACTCCAATGGAAACAAATCTTAATAAGCTCAAGGATGAAGCAACAGATTCAGAACCTACAGATCCTACATATTACAGACAACTAGTTGGGTCACTTATGTACTTGGTAAATACTCGTCCTGATATCTGCTATGCTACAAATGTTTTAAGTCATTTCATGTGTGAACCAAAGAAGATCCACCTAACAACTGCCAAACATATTCTAAGATACTTATGTGGCACAATTGAAATGGGCCTAAAATATGAGAATACTGAGATTCAACTTCAAGCGTTCACTGATTCTAATTGGGATGGAAATTCAATCGATCGTAAAAGCACTACAGGATGTTGCTTTAGTCTTGGATCAGCTATGATTTCTTTGTTCAGTAGAAAACAATCAGCAGTTGCTCAAAGCTCCATTGAAGCAGAATATATTGCCACTTCAATGGGAGCTCGAGAAGCAGTATGGTTAAGGAAATTACTATTTGGATTGTTTGGTAAGCCCCTAAAACCTACTATAATTCATTGTGACAATCAAAGCTGTATTAAACTTTTAGTGAATTCAGTGTTTCACAATCGCTTCAAACACATAGAAATTCCTTACCACTACCTAAGAGATATGGTAGACAGAGATATCATTAAGTTGGTCTACATTAGTACTGAAGAACAAAATGCTGACATCTTCACCAAGCCTCTTGCGAAGTTCAAAATTGAGTACTTCAAAAAGAAACTTGGTATGATTAAATTGTGATTAATTTTGAGATTAAATCTCACTATTATGTAAATTGAAATATTCATGAATAAAATTAAAAGTTAAATATTGCAATATTATGTGTTTGAAAGATGACTATCTTTCCTGAGTGTAAAAGTCACTATTGTAAGGTGATGACCTACAATAGTTTGACTTAATTTATCATTTAATCCAGTTCTGAATTAGTCGGGGATCATAATAACAAGTGGTTCAAATTTTTGATCTGGATTGCGCCGGATATCTTGACACCTATATTATCACTAAAATCCAATTCTAAATTGAGTCGGGGATTGTGATATCATTCCTTATCAGGATGAATTATGTTCTGGATCACACCAGAAATCCTGATCCAAGTGATTGTGTTATTTTAAAAGAAATCTAGTTCTGAGTTAAGTCAGAGATTTCAATAATCATTCACTTCTTGTGATTATCAATCTTTTCTCACTAAGAGGGGGTGTTAAATTATAGCATCGAAACAAATTGATATAATTATATTAATAGTTATCAATATATATATATAATCGATTATGTGTGTGTGTGTGTGTGTGTGTGTGTGCTATTATTATTAATATGTATTATAATCGATCATAATCGATAACTGTTAACTTTTGGATCAGATTTATGTCTTTTAAAATTTTCTCATATTAATTCAATATATATATATATAATGTCAATATATATATAATATATATTTAATCACTATATATATATATATATATATA
>MU226552.1:394262-406362 GCA_018584345.1 Thuja plicata | reverse complement strand
TATATATATAATCAGTAAAAATACATACAATGTACAGCACAATAATAAGCACTGGATTTTCTCTATTACAATCTTATATTCCTAACACAACATACTATTGAGCTGGAACCAAATGCCAAACCAGTCAGGCAAAAGCAAAGGCCTGTCAATCCCAAGCTAGAGCCACTTATGCAAAAGGAAGTTCTCAAGCTAATAGAAAATTGTATCATTTTCCCCATCAAACATACTAATTGGGTTTCTAATCTGGTTCCTGTGAGGAAAAAGGATGGGGAACTAAGACTATGTGTTGACTTTAGGGACATTAATAGGGCATCCTTAAAAGATTGCCATCCATTACCATCCATGGAGAAGATTCTACAGTGTCTCTGGATCTGAACGCTTTTCATTGTTGAATGGCTACTCAGGATACAATCATATCCTAGTTGATAAAGAGGGTCAATATAAGATTGCATTTACAACCAAGTGGGGAATCATGGCCTATCAAAAGATGTATTTTGGTTTGTCAAATGCAGGTGCCACCTTCCAAAAGGCTATGGATATGGCCTTTAAAAGCCTCATGTACAAGTTTGTACTGGTCTACCTTGATGATATCACTATCTATTCTAAACATGCAGCAGACCACATCAAACATCTGAGGAAAATATTTGAAAGATGTAGGGAGTTTGGTATCTCCCTTAATCCCAAAAAGTGTGTGTTTGCAGTCCATGAAGGGAAGTTGTTGGGGTACATTGTGTCCAAACAAGGTATCACAATAGACCGTGAGAGGGTTGCATCCATCCTAGAACTCCCCCTACCACATCAAAAGAAGAGTCTTCAGTCCTTCATAGGAAGGATTAATTTTTTAGGCATTTCTTGCCTAACATTGCAGATCTATTGAAGCCTTTAACAACCATGTTTAAAAGGAATGCAATCTTTAGTTGGAGCAAGGAAGGGAAGACCAATTTCCAAGCCATCAAAAGGGCTCTCACAAAGGCTCATGCCTTGCTTAATCCTTATTTCAGCAAGGACTTCATTCTTTATGCATATGGAGGCTCTGATGCTATCTCTGCAATGCTGACCCAACAAAATTCATAAGTGTTGGAGCAACCTATTGCTTTCTTTAGCAAGGGTTTGAAAGAGTATGAGAAAATATACTCTTTTGTAGAAAAGTGTGTACTTGTTGTGGTAAAGAGCCTCAAAAAGTTCAAATATATGTTAACCCACTGTAAGGTACAATTGAGGGTCGCCCATTTGAGTGTCAAAGAGTTTCTACTTTCCAGGACCTAAATGAGAAGAGAGCTAGTTGGATCACCAAAGTCATGGAATATGACGTTGAAATCCAAATTACCAAGTTGGTCAAAGGAAGAGGCCTTTGTGAACAATTGACAGAGGATGAGGTCCCAAAAGAACAAGAACAAGTGAATGCATCTTTATTTGTGCAATCAACAGAAGACCATGCCAAGGCAACGGGTTGGCTGTCGAACATGGTCCATTTTTTAAAGATAGGTGAATGCCCTGCAACCTTGGATTTAGCAAGAGAAGATATTACAAATTGCAATCTTTCCCTTGTGTTGATTAATGAGGTCCTTTTTAGGAAGGATCGCAATGGTATACTCCTTAGATGCATTGATTTAGGACAAATTGCAGGTATTCTACATGAATTCCATGATGGACCTTCTGGAGGTCATTTTTCTCCTAGGACTACTACTTTCAAGATTTTGAGAGATAGATACTATTGGCCATCTATCTTTAAGGAGAGTCATGACCATGTGAGGAAATGCATAAGTGTGCCATGTTTGCAAGTAAGGAGAGGCTTGCGGCTCTGCCTCTCAGACCAATTAGGACAAAACAACCCTTTATGAAATGGGGCATTGATTTCATTGGGATAATCAACCCCCTGTCTGGTGCAGGCCATAAATGGATAATCACTGCCACTAATTATTTCACTCGCTGGACTGAGGCTATTGCACTAAAAGAAGCGAATGAGAGTGTTTTCTTGAATTTTTATGGTGACATAAGCCACAGGTTTGAGACTCCGGACTCTATTATATCAGATAATGCACTTGCCTTCACAGGTCTAAGAGTCACTGAATGGGCAGTTAGGCATGGTGTTTACCTGAACACTAGTTCTAATTATTACCCCCAGGGTAATGGTTTGGCAGAGTCTACTAACAAGAATCTGATCAGGATTATCAAGAAGACTTTGCAAGAAAACCAAAGAGATTGAAACTCTAGACTGAAGTCTGCCCTATGGTTAGACAGAACTCTCCTTATATGCTAGTCTATGGCAAGGAAGCTAAACTATCCATTTCAACTGAGTTAACAGCTCTAGACCTTGCTACTCAACTTGTCCTCTTTGAAGGATACCCTTTGCAGGTACGATATACTCAGCTCAGGGAGTTAGAAGAAAGCAGGGGCAAGACTATGCAAACCATGGAGTTCCAACAGAGGCAAACCAAGGAGAGCTTTGACAAGAGAGCCATGTCAAGAAACTTCAAGATTGGGGATGTAGTCCTCAAATGGGATGAATTCATATCCAGGCCTAGCAGGCATACCAAGTTTGACTAATTTTGGGGAGGTTCATTTGTGATCACTATGTGCAAGGAACATAATGATTTTCAACTATCAACTCTTGAGGGAGAAATCTTGCCGATTTCTATCAATGGTTTTCGCCTCAAGCCTTGTTTTGAGGTTTGTCCAACCTTGTAATTAGTTTTCCTACTTTCTATTTTGTTTTAAGTTTTAGTCTTTCCAACTTTCCAAAAGTGCTTGTGCACAGTTAGTCCTTTCTGCTTGTTTTTTTTGTTTTTCTTGTTTTGGTTTGTTGTTCCCCTCCTCCTGGTTTCAGTTCTCCTACTTCCTAGAAGTCTTTTGATGATCAATACAGACTCCTCGCCCAACGGAATGTCATAAGGCCACTAATTCTATATGTCTAGCAGGACGACATTCAACAAAAATTGCCAAGAATGTTATCCAATTTCCCCATCCTGTCAAATTTGGCTACAAGTGGAGTAAATGAGGCTCCCACAAGGGTAGAGCCCAACTTGTATGTCCCTAATTGGTTCTGGTCTTTGTCATCGTCTCTGCATGTTTTCGGTCTTGTCTAAACCATTTATGGCTCTGAAACCCTAGGCCTTCGAGCAATTCATGTTGAAACCCTAGCTCATTCATGACATGTTCTTTTTCTGTGTTACTTTATCAAATGACTTAAGTGTCCTTTAAAGTCATGTGCGCATTAACATCTTTTTCTATCTCGTAATCTCGAAAGGAAAAGGAATATGCTCTTTCCATTCAACAATCAAGCACAGGTTGTAGATCGGGTTCTGTCCAAGTTCTAATCGGAGGGTTGGCGCTAGATCACCAGATGAATAGGTCAAGTCATGAAACATTTGGAGATAACGCGCTGATCATCGATTATGTTTCGACCCTATGGCTTGCGCTAGATCTTGTGATAAACCAAGGGTGAAGGAATTCATTTGGAGATTCAGAGATAGCTTGTCTCTGAATCTCGTAATCTGACTCATGTTTAAACATGGTTTTCTTTTTTGCCTTAATTGTTGAATCTCCGGATGGACTTGAAGTTAAGTTAGTTATTCTGAGATTACGCGCGAACCGTTGATATTGTTTCGATCTTGTGGCTGGCGCTAGATCTCCAAATAAACTCTGGGGTTAGCTTTTCATTCAGTGACTAACCGATTCAGTCTATCTCGTAATTTCCAAATTTGATCATGGTCAAACACGGGTAACTCAAAGTAAGTCAGGTATGTTGGGGAAAGAGCACATGTCGTTGATCATATCTTGATCTTGCGGTCGTCGCGAGATCTCAAAAATAAACTCATAATTAAGGAATGCATCTGGAGATTTAGAGATAGCTTGTATCTCTGAATGTCGCAACGAAACCATAGTTAAAGCCAAGATCTGGAGACTTAGAGATACAAAGGAATTAAGTGCCCGGGGTTAAAGACATGGTTAAAAGAAAAGATCAGACAAGAGACAGATCCGACGGTCGACGCTATGGCTCATGGAATAAGATGCTCGAAAGATAGCGTTCGAGGCAATGCGATGAGGCACCACGTGTCAGGATCAAATTGTGATGCCAGGGTAATTAAGAAAGGATCTACGACTATGTTTTAAACAAGATATTAAGTCTTATTCTGAGCCGTTGATATGACTCTCTGCGCCATTTGTGACCATTATAATTTAAACGTTCAAATATTCAAATTTGATTTCAGGGGTTTCATGGCGGCGGCGACATGTTCCAAGTTGCAGACAAAGTAGATGGATTAGGCCGACTTCTCTGCTCGAATTAATGGTGATGGGAAATATCTTCATGACTATATCTAATCATCTGAGATATTTCCCAAGTGCATTTAATGATGTACTAGACTGTTTTAGGGTTTCTACATTGTTGAAGAGAAATCTATTGTAACCCTAATTTGTCAAATCTAATCGGATTGACTGACTCCCAAGCCTATGTGCTAGGGGAGGTTATATATAAGTGTTTTTCACAATTTTTGTAGGGAGTTTTTAGAGCTTATGCAAGATTTGCGGCATTTTCTCTGCCCCTAGGTTTTCATATGTTGTAATCTCTCATGGAAACTTAGATTATGCAAAGGCTTTTGGGGACATTCTCTCTGTCACTGGGTCTTTTGTCTGTACTTTCTCTTATTGAAACATAATATAGTGATCAATATTAGAGAAATCTTGGAGTTCTTGAGCCCTCTTTCTTTCTGCATCTTTGTGCACTACTGCAAATGATTTGATTTAAATGATCTTGTGGATATTGTTCAATCCCGTGTCATTTTTGTCTCATTTCTGTGCCTATTTGTTGGAGTGGATATCTGTTTGTAGGTCATAGTCTGTGTCTATTCCATTGAATATGCTATTGTTTGTGAAATCTTCTCTTTCCTTGAATAGCCTCTTTTCATTTCAGGCCTCTCTATGAAATACTTATGCAAACCTATTCAGAAAGTTGTGCTCTGCTAGATTCAGGAATTTCATGCTAGTTTTGATAATTGTGTTATGATTCGTATTACTTTCAGTGTATTACCTAGTAGGTTAATTTTGCTTTCCAGCGTTTCTCTTCAGGTCTCTTTCTATCCCTTTTCCTTCCAAGTTTACTTTTTCATGTTAAAAAGCAAGATAAGGTGATTATCTAAGAGGAACCAGCCTAGAACTTGGAGGTTTCACTTCAGTTAGCAGAGGTCCCACAACCTAGAAGTGATTCCCATGTTATACTAGATTATTAGGCTTAAGAGCTTGATAGGGTGCAAAATTTAGTGTATCACAATTACATTTTGCCCTTTCATTTTAAGATCCCTTTGTGTCAATTGTTCCTTGTGCAATGGTAAATCTATGAGTGGTGTGTTCTATAACTAAAAGCTAGTACATAAACATTACCTAATTCCATCTACACCCCTTTTGCATAATTGGATTTGATCCTCATTTTTTTTATTTGTATGGAAAAAGAACCTAGAAGTTTTAAAATTCAAATTTGTTTGAATAACTAGTATCTAGAACCTAATGTAATGAAAGAACCCCTCTTGCACACATATAGAAATATCAAAGAATTATATGTGGCATCAACTAGAGATATTGGTGAGTTCTTGTTTTCTTTGATCTTTGTAGGAAATCATTAAGACCACTATCCTATGAGTTTGTCAAATAGAAGAAATATTATGAATTTGTTCTAAGTCCAGGTGAACAAATTTTTTTACTTGAACTTAAAGTCCCATAATTAAAGTTTTAGAACTACACAAAAAGATTTGATCCTAGAAATTCTCTAGTAATGAAAGTGAACATATAATCAAACAAAAACATTCTCCTTCATATGCTATTGTTTAATGAACCCTAAAAAGTTAGTAAAGATAAACTAAGAACTAAGTACCCTTATTTATTATTTAAATTCCAAAAAAAAAATTATAATCAACCCCAACTATTAATATATCATTTTATACATCGTATTATTTTTTAGCTTGTGGCTTCTATGGTTGTTTATTCTTAAGCAGCTATTTTTTTAAACTTACTATCTTAATTTAACCACTTTAATTTTGAGCATACTTCCAAAACAACTTATCTTTTTTCTAATTTCAATTATAATATATAATATGATTCATCTTCCACAAAAACTTAATTATTAATCATAAAATTACTTATCTATTAATATTAATTTTACTATAAAGCATTTCTACAAATTTATATTTGTTCTCTTACACTTCAATATTTTAATTAATTTTTTAATTAAAAAATAGTTTATATAACAATTATCATTATTTCATTCGATAAAGATGCCAGGGCTTCTGGTTTGCATTTTTAATTCATACAAGTACAAAATACATTATTCGAGGAAATAAAAATACTCAAACTAACATGATTGTGATTATCAGAATTGTGATTCTCAATTTAAGACTTAAAAACGATTGTAATATTAGTTAAAAAGCACGAATAACATGGTAACGCATAATATAACAGTATATATATGGCAATGCCAACTTGACAATGTGGTCTTGAAATAGATAAAACCAAACTCAAACAAGAATATGAAACCTCAACTTGATCTGCGTGTATAGTATACAAAATTAAAAATATGAAGTTCTAAAAGTCAAAACGTTACTTGAATGCAACTATAAACGTCTGCACAATGTTCTGATTTCTTGACAAAATCTCAAAATATTTGCTTTAAAATTTCTATTATTTTTTCATATATAAACAAGACTGTGTTCTGATCCGGATTCTGATTAATAGAAACAGAAGCTATGAATGTGAGTGATTTATGTTTTAATCGAACAAGAAACCAAAAACAAAGCATGGTATTTTTTCATATATAAACAAGACTGTAATCTGATCCGGATTCTGATTAATAGAAACAGAAGCTATGAATGTGAGTGATTTATGTTTTAATTGAACAAGAAACCAAAAACAAAGCGTGGGCGTGCGTTTGTATTGGATGGAGGAAGAAGATGAGGAAGTTCCCATTTTATTAGAACTGCAACCCCAGATAAAAACAGAAACGGATCTTATAATCAGCAGCAGCAGTTACAGTGACAATGAGGACGAATTCACATCAAACGGGCATAGTAAAGGAGTTGGATGGAGCAGTCCTTTGGGATATGTAATGCAATTTTTGAAATGGATTGCAATAATGAGGGACACATTTGGAGGTCATTTTATCGTATTTGTTATGATTGTTTATGGTGTAACTCAAGGATTTGCAGAGGCAATGAAGCGCTTTGTAGGTAATTATTATTGGAAAGATGTCCAGAAGATGCAGCCAGCCTATGCTCAATCTTTCATGGTACTCTTTTCTTCTGTTCTGCTCTCCATTTTACAAGTGTATTCTAGCAGAACATCCATTTTTATTGGGTATAACAATTTGAAGCGGTGTTCCACAATTATTGTGGTTTATGTCAATCCCTTCACAAATGCATTCCAGCAGAGCATCAATTTTTATTCGGTATACTAATTTGATGTGGTGTGCCACAAATAATGTGGTTTATGTCAAATCCCATAACAAATGAGAACTGCATTAGGTAGCCATCCCATGGAGGGGGCTTCATAAAACTTTTCAGCAAGTGCTGTTGCAAATTTTTAGGATATTTCAGGAGCAGGTAATCCTGTGGATATTGAATCACTGGAAAAACTAAAGTTATGAAAATTTAGGAAGTAGGTAGTATGATAAAAATTTTGGCAACAGGAAATGCTTAAAAGATTTGCTGAATTTTTTTCGAAAGCTATAAAAATATTCTCATGAAATTAATTATAAACTTCCTTGCAAAAATTTCAAAACTATAGATGAATGACATGTGACAACAAAATCTCATCTGCTGAGAAAAATTCCTGGCCCAACCCCAAAGGCACCCATGAAAATCTAATATCTAAAAATTAGGGGCTCCTATTTTCCTAGACAAAATTTTAATGTATTCTATACTTATAATAATCCCTGCTGCACAAAACTAACCCCTGCTAAACAAAATACTAACCCCTGCTGAACAAAATAGTTCCTGAAGTGCACTCCACAGGACCACCCACTTAAATAATTTGGCGCACCATTTCAATTGAGCCAATAAGTTGCAAGCATAATGGGCTACAATGACATGTTGGTATCTTCCCGGGACATGGTCTAGTGAGTTGTGTATACGTAATTGTCTGGTGGAATGAAAGCCTTGATGATGGCCCCTATTCAGGCCCCCTTGAATATGCTCCTTATAAAGTGATAGCAATAATTCTGACCAATTTACCTCTCAGGATAGTGTGTCCTTACCTGGACATGCTATACAATTGTTTTTCAGCCCAACAAATGTTGGTAGACCTTATAGTTTGCCTTTAATGTTGGTTGACCTAATGGTTGGAGTGATATGTCATCTATCGTCATGGGGATTTGGACCTAGTAGGACAAGTGCAACTATTTCTGGTGGATGACATTAATTTATTTGAAATTTTGTAAAATCTATTGTTTCCATAAAAAAAATGTGAAATTTAGAAAAATACTTTTTTGGCAAATTTCAAATGAAAAGACCTTTTTCACCCTTCTCTGCAAACTTTTTCACCCCCAAATCATTTCCTTTTAGATGTGATGATTATTGACCATTCTAGTTTGTGCTGACTTAGTTCAAGTGAACTACAATTCTACACCTGCTTAAGATATTAATTTTACTTCCTCTATTTTCAATGGTAGTTTTGCGTGCTAACTCTGTAGATCTTTGGCAGTTTATCTAACAATTAGAATCCTCAGTAAGAAACCATTTCTCAACTCTGCCCAGTATCAGCTACTTGGGAGTCTAGTCTAATATTACTACATGCATCTGGACATTGCAGTTTATCAACAAAGAGTTTCTTGGACATTGGATGTGTCACCACAGGTTTCTTTCCCTCTTCTACTTGATAATGGTCCTTTCCAATATTCCTTTTTCCATTTTAGAATTCAAGGAATCTTGTCATACTCCATCCTAATGAAATAAGGAATAAGTCTCTCTTTTAATTAAAAAAACTTTGGCTTCTAAATGGTGATTATCAATGCCTAATCTTGCGTGCGTTTATTGATTTTTAGATAAAGGGCTAAGGGTGAATTTTGAAAGGACCCTAAAATCTATTACAATGAATTAAAATGATTTTGAGGCCTAGTTCCCAAATGAAGGACCATAGCAAGGATCAAAAATAGCCCCAAGGTGCAAAATTACCCATCAAAACTCCCAACAAGGAGTAAATACAACTATGGGTTAAAGAAACCAACAAAACACTCGCCATTTATGGCAGCTTGATGCCAACACGCTCCAAAGAGCTATCCATACAACCATCCAGCATTACTACAAGAGCTATGCATACAACCATCAAGCATTACTACAAAATTCTCAATGCTGATTTCTTTATTGACAACATTCCCTTTTTATTGTCAATTTTGACTCGAGAATTCTCCAAACTTGATCTTAACCTCTCATTCATAAGCATCTTCCTTTTATCCTTGGAGATATATGAGTGAAGAGCACCATACATATCTACATTAACCAAATTCTACTCCCAAACAGTCATTCCAAACCCATCCCAACAAAGTAAAGAGGAACCGAGACCAAAGCACTATTGTGCTAGGAATAAACACATCCAAAGAACGGTCACCAACAACAACCCGACTCACCAAGGGCAAACCTCCAAATCCTAAGAGAGCCCAGGATATGGCTTCCTCCTAATGTTATGGCAACTGACAGCAGAGTGGATAACTAAGGACTCTTCATAGACAATATCTTGCTTCTATTCCCCAAATTTAGAAGACAAGCCACAAAAAGTTATAAAAGGAAGAGAGCATCGAATCCAACTTAGCATTTACACAATATGTGGCAAACAATAGGTGTTTCCTGGATTTGGCTGCCACACTGATGGCAATGAGCTAAACAATAGAACAAGCAATACCCTACAGGACTTCTTCCTCTCAGTATTCCAATGGCAAGCATGAAAGCCTCACCCAGACAAGAACTTTGTTGGTACATTCCTTCTCAAGATCAAAAACTGGTTCCCATTCTTTTGGGAAGAGCCTTGACTTACCTATAAACCATTGACCTTTGAAAAGGATCTAAGTACTATCTTCATAGGATAAGAGATATGAAAAAGAAACCATTCCTCACAGCAACGATTTCAAAATTGTCATAATATTTCCATTATCTCTTGGCCTAATTCTTGAAACAATCAACGTGTTAAGTTTTAGGATAGCTGCAAATGTAATAGCACTCTCCTAAAACTTAACATGGTATCAGAGCCAGACTACAAATGTAAGGGAGTAGTTTGTTGATGGTGAATGTGTGACTGTCTCAGAAAATACAGTCTCAGTACAGGGACCATATCTTACAAATCCACCGTTGGATTTTTCTGAATTTTGGATATGTTGGTGACAAAAAAATTTTGAAGAATCTCGCCAGAGCGATTGGAGAGAAAGTGTGGGGTTCAAAAGTTATGACGGACTGTGTACGGGTCTATGTGAAATTCCTGAAAACGGCTTTCATTAAAGAGATATATTAATTTGTTATGATCGTGATCAAGCATTAACAAAGAAGAACATATTCAAAGAAGGGTGTCCCTTTCTATAAAGAAAGCATTAATTATAGAGTGTCACCTCTCTTGGAGCAATCAAGTCATTTCACAAGAAGACGTGAGAATTGTTCAACGATATAAGAGTGGGAATTGTACATTGTGGGGGACGAATAATAACCAATGTTACATTCCCACATTTGAACCATCCTTTGTGGGGAAATGATTCAAAGGGGAGATGTCTCTCAAATAATTTGAGAAGGTGTTTTCTGATTTGATGTATATGGACCTTCATTGAATCAACTTGTGTCAAGGATGTTGATGTGCAGATAAGTATCTATTATCCTTGAATATTACATTTATCTACTCATTGTAGTCTCTCTGTCATCTGTGATTCTATACGTACTATAAGAGATATTTGCCTTGATCTTTTTCGGAGATGCTCTTGCAGGAAAAGAAGATTGATATCTACTTCAGAAGGGAGCCACATTATCATGAATGTCTGGTGTTGGCAAGCCTGGGGATAAATCCACAGTTTATTACATTCACTCATGTTGGAATCAGACAAGTACACTTGTGTACGGGAAATTGCTCCTGTGGATAATGTTATGATCAAAATTTCAACATGATCATGTACCAGATGATGCGAGTCTTTTGAAGCAAGATATTTTCATGATTGGGGCCATGTATGGTTTCGTAACAGAGGGAGATACTAGAGGATCTCCCAAAATTGTTTTTTAAGGATCTTAATCATTCTTATTTAGAAGGGCAGGCCATATCAAGACGGTTTCCCTTGTGACCAGGAAACTATAAAAAGCTAAAGGATTGCAATTCAAATGATGTAGTTCCATATATGTGGGCTAGAAGGCTTTTATGCAGATATCTAGGTCATGATATTCCTAGATAGATGGATAAGTTGTTGGATCAAAGGGCATTCAAGAAAAGAGCTTAATGCAGACTGAAGAACAAAGACACGACTTGCTCGCAGAAGGTTGATATTAGATTCAGAGGGAATCAGAAAGTTCATCTAAAAGCAAACTTGGACGAGGAGGTCAGGAGGTTGTTGCAAGACCTCAAAATTTAAAGGGAGCATCTAGAGGATTTGATTCATTATTATCGCCACGGAATTTGGTCATATTGGTTCAGAGGGAGTCAACAGTGGAGATGGTTTTTACAATCAGAGGAATATGGTAGGACTATGGCTGAAATGGATTTATGCTAACTCCTACGCAGTGTAACGAGAATCGCGCGTGAATCGCGTGAATTGCAATTCGATTCACCCTCCCCGATTTTTTTGGAGCCGGTGAATCAGATCGGCGGTTTTTTGGCATGAATCGCCGATTCAGGCGATTCATGCCAAAAATTGCCTGAATCACCATGTGTGAACCGGCATGAATCCGCTGTCAAGTCAAGAAAATTTTAAAAACACTGGTTTTTTTAATCTTTTTTTTGTCTTTCATCTTACATACATTTTTGTGTCTTTCAGCGGAAAAATAACTTTCAATGCCTTATAAAATAATTAAAGTCAGTTGAGCTGCCCCTAGACCCTGCAAGGGGCGTTGCCCCTAGACCCTGCAAGGGGCGTTGCCCCTTGACCCCGTCTTGGGGG
>MU226552.1:374649-389456 GCA_018584345.1 Thuja plicata | reverse complement strand
GAACTTCAAACAATGATACTTGAATTGATGTTCTGATTTAATTTTAATGTTTTGAATCTTTGATGTTGAACTTGAACTTGAAGTATATGATGGTATGATCATGGATTCATGATTCATGATGCTATGAATACAAATTTACAAGTGTTTTATTGTTTAAAATTTAAATGTTTACTTTTTATGATACTATGTGACATTCTAATCTTAACTCATGCTTCTAGGCTGCATAAATATCAAAATATGTATATATATATTACATATTTTTGTACTAACGAACCCGAACCCAAAAACCCCTTTTTCAAAATTTTGCTGTACCGGCGAACCGGTTCTTCGAACTCAAACCCGAACCGGCATCCTAGATTACAATCAATACCAACACTAGCAGTTACTCTTGAGAGTTCTTATATTAAAAAAAGTAAGCCAAAAGCCCATAAAAGTAAGAAAATGAATGATGCTAAACAGGGACACTCTAAATTCCACCAAGAACTTAGTTATTCAAGCCATGAAAACCTGAAAACTGAACCAAGAGTGCTGCTTGTCGTTAATAGACTAGCTGAAAGCCAATGCTGTTAATGTGTTTCTCATATCCATGTTGAAACATTTATAAGAGAGTGTTTGATTATTGTCTCCAGCTTGGTGCTCCAAGTTAATCTGACTTTTGACCCTCTTAGCTAGTATGTAGTATCTGGTAGGTAGTAACACTGATAGGAGCTTTGGAGCTTATAACCTCTAAACTTTTCTTTCTCAACAAAATTATATAAAATATTTGATTGAATACATTTTCTGATACAATGATAACCTTATCTCATATGCTATTTCCAATTTTGAACTATGAATGATCCCATTTTTGCATATATGTCACAACCAATATGATGCAATCTTTATATGTCTTATGATTCTTGTGTCATCTTAGTATGATAACATTTTATCAAGAAGCTAAAAGAAGGTAGACAATTATTTCTATGGTTTTGTTTGGCAGGCTTTATCCAGCATACCATGGGACATAAAACCAGTCTATGGGCTCATCACTGACACGTTTCCAATTGCTGGGTAGGTTCTGTGGTTTCTGCAATGATAAAATTTATTTCTTCTTACTATTGATCTCCACGACCATTTTCTTGGTACATAAAAGAAGCTTCATTCAAAGACAAGAAAAAAGTTCATTTGTTTAGATTGAACAGGCTGAAATGTATTTGGGTATGATTGGATATGATTAAATGGAATCTTACTTCTTTAACATGTAATCTCAGGTACCGAAGGTGGCCATATTTAGTCATATGTGGAATTGCTGGGTGCCTTTGTCTTTGGGCACTCGCTTTCCTTAAGCAAACACCTTGGGCAGCTGCCTTCTTGATGGCTGCAGTTGCTGTATGTAATGCAATTCCAGATGTTGTGGCAGATGCTTCACTTGCACAGTGTAGTAAAATTGCTCCCACACTTTCAAGTGATTTACAAGTATGAAGTTCCCGTAATGTACTTTGTCTTACATTCTTTCCTTACACTACTTTTCTTTTTTTAAACTCTAAAAGGAGATTCATTTGTTAAAATAGTCTTTTTTTTTCCTTTTAAACTCTAGATAATGTTGGTCAGGAAAGTTTTACAGCATCACTAGTAAATACCAAGAATCAAATTATAGGAGGTCATAGAAACTGTTTGAACATGTAATTTCGTTCTAATTTGTGATTTCATTTACAATTTAACATTTTAATAAATGCATCCTTTGCCTCCAATTGTCAACTTTGGAATGAAATGTTGAATTTTAAATTGAAGAACATTTAATTTTTTAATCTTGTGAAAATCATGCATCATATGTTGCAGCACTAAATAACAAAATCTGTAATGGAATAGAACTAGTAATTTAGCATTCATATTTATGCCCTCAACTGACAAAGACAAGAGACCCATTATTTCAGCTCTTGCTCCTATATCGAATGGATCTTGGAATCTGAAACACAGGAAGCAAGTCACTTCTAAATTTTTTCATTCACAACAGGTTTCTGGTTATTCAAGGGGCCTAAATATTGGAGAAAGAGAGATTTCCACTTTTTGAGTGCTTTTTACCTATTTGTTATAGGTTCAGGGCTTTGAAATCTTCCTGTTGGGCTCCTTGCTTACATGCAGATTTTCACACTGATAAAATAGAAGTTTCTGTAACTCAACAGCATATAGACTGCAAGAATTCAGATGCAACTCTTTTCATTTTGTAAATGGATCATGTTTTCCCACAAATTAATATGGTTGTATGTTCTAAAGATCACCTCTGTAAGCATATTGCTAGATCCTACAATTGGGTGTGGGGAGCCACACAAGTTTTAAATTCTTAAGCATACAGAGAATTAAGTCATCTTGAATCATAAGTGCTTACAATTGATTAGCATGTCGTAAATGTGTAGGTACGATAAAATGAATCCTGGCACAAGAGAATCTGCTGCACAACCTATCTAACAGAAATTTAATTTTCTTTGTGTTGGGGCAGAGGCACAGTAAAGTTCAAGACTTACTAACTCTCTACAGTTTCTCCTATTTTTATAGCTAAATTTGCTACCATGGGGTAGCGGCCACTATTTTTACATGTTCTTGCCATTGACAAGTGCACATTTACAATAATAGCTGCGATGAGTTTGGTTAAACATTTTCATATTTCCATGTTTAATATTTATGTAGCATACTCATCAAGGAGTGCTTGTTGGAGTGCCTGCCATGCAAAGACAGTTAATGATATAGACCTTGAGATTCAAATGTGTTTGGAGATGCAGACTGAGAAGGAACTTGCAATGTCAAACCTGATATGTAAAATAAAAAACAGTGTTCATAAATCTTTGGATAAGTTGACCCAACGGAAAAGAGAGTTGAATAAGAAATGAGAAGAACCTTTGAAATAAGGATCCATGACAAAAATTAGTTGTTGCCTTTCCAAAGTGAAATGGAAATCCACATAGTCATGGCATTGGACTCTATGAGCAAGAGAAGAGTATGGTCTAGTCTTTAGAGCTGAATGAAATAAGAGATAATATTTCCATGAATATTAACAAGTATATTTTAAGACTTAATTTGTGTTTTCTGCATCATGCAGAGCTTAGCTATGGGGAGTTTGGCAGTTGGGGCTTTGGTTGGAGGTGGTGTTTCGGGAGCAGCAGTGCATGGCTTGGGACCACAACATTCTTATCTTTTAGTTTCAGTTGCACCACTTCTGCTTATTGTTGCAGCATTGGCCCTTTCAGAGCGTCGTTTGCCAAACACAGCACTTAGTTTTCAATTCAAAGCACTACTGCATACTGTTCAGCTTTTTGGGAAAACTCTGCGAGATCCTATTCTTTGGAGACCTGCACTCTACATTTATCTTTCACAGGTTTCTTTTCAAATCAATAAATCCTAGATATTGGATTTTTAATAACTAAAACTTCCATTTCTTCATTATGTAAGAAATGGCTCTCCTGATTTATTATACATAGTCGGATTTAATGAAATAGACTGTCCTTTATCTTTGGAATTGATATCATTGCTTATGTGTTATTACCTTTTCATAGTTTGGTTTTACTGCCTAACTTTTTAAATTTCAATATATTCTTATTCTAAATCTTATGATTACTTTTTGCAGGGTTCCTTGTGCCCAGATATTTCTGAGGCTATGTTTTTCTGGCTTACAGAACCTGTGGCGGGTCCTGGCTTTGATGAAGAATTTATGAGTCTTATAAGTGCAGTTGGAAAGGTGGCAATGATTATTGGTGTTGTTTGTTACAATCATTGGCTCCAGCATCACACTCTGAGGAAAATGTTTCTTTGGCCTAGGGTAGCTTCTATTCCTTCATTAGAATTTTTGTCTGATTTCTACCTGAAGTTTCTTGCCTAATGCTGATAAATAATGTGACCAACTGTTCTCTTGTGAAATATGAAAACAAGAAAATGAAACTTTCCATGACAAAGACCTCACTTATCCTTTTGGATGAAGAAATAAGCAAGGAACATATCAAACACCCTTGAATAATGGATCTCACGTAACTATAACTAGTTTTTTTCCCCTTAACTAATGCATCTGATACTATATAAACGAACACCAGATTTGTATTGGCAGGAAAAAAAGAGGAAATATCCTCCAAAAACAGACTGCAGAAAAATGTGAACTCTGCTTCAGCCCCTTGCCTTTTTCTGTTACATTGTCAAATTCTGAAATTTAATGTTGTTTTATGTCCTCATATGTGTAATAAGCTCTGTTTAGACCAACTTTTTTGTGTTTAAGTCATGTATAGTCAGTTTTGTTATGTTTTGTAAAAATTGTCATGATATTGCAAATGTTGCATAAGCAATTTTGTCATTTTGTAGAAGTTGAACTGTCATGTATTCAAATGGTTGTTATGGACCGTTGGAATCCAGTAAAAACATGGTAAAAAGCCTCACAAATATTCGAGGCAAGGTTGTTGAAGGGAGATGAGATGAAATTTAATGAAAACAAGCTGATTTTGTGCCATTTTCCTATGTTTTTCATGGTTGCAGCGTACTGTACAGACAAGCACAGACAAATGGTGTGAATCCAAGTTTATTTGATAGAGCATTGAATCTCCTTTCTTTTGCATCTGGTTTGACCAAATTTCATGGAGTCCGAACAAAGTTAGAGTACTTTTTGTGAAAATAGTCCGCTGGCCTAGGGTTTGAAGGGTTTGGGAACAAAATTGGAAATTTGAAGCATAAGACACCGTAGGAAAATTCTAAAAACCAGCATATAGGAAGATTAGTGAGTGTGGTATACGATTTTGGAGGTTGCAAAGTGATCCCATGGTGTTTTGTCTTTATTGGAGGAAGCCCTGGTGCTGTTTTTCTGGTTTTCTTACTTGAATTGACCAGCTAAAGTGAAGGTTTTGCAATAAGGGATTTTGGGTATCACGCCAAACCTTGTAAGTGCCATATTCAGACCCTTTGACACCTGTCAAACCTCAGGAACTGAAATTGAGAAGTTGGAGTGAGGATTTGAAGTACTTGCTTTGTAAAAGAGGGCTAATTGGGGCTCAAATCTGATTACCAGTCAACTGTTCGGTGAAGTGTTCCAAAACAACCCTAGGCAATTGTTAGGTATGTTATCAAGAAGCCAAATGGGTATCTGAAAATATCCCTATGTTGGTCAAACTCCATTCGTATAAGAAGTTATGCTCAAAAAACTAGTTGGGAAGGGCTACTAGCAATTTAGCCTAATTGTCAAAGTCAAGACTGAATGAAATGTCCCTAACGGGTATTTTCCCCAAAGTTCCTCAAATATATCTCGTGCAGATTTAAACATATAATTTCATGCAATAAACATATTGATTCTACGGAAATAAACCAGCAATACGCTCCAATAAAACCCTTAGCAAATGTTATTGCATTATACAACAACAATGGAATTACAAAATAATCCAACGTGAAATATAGTATGCAACAGTAAGATCGGATGACAAGAACCTAGAAGTGCAATGGTGAATTCGGTCGCGAATCCACCTCAGAGATGAACTGGGTTTCCGTCCAATCCACTGAGAAAGCTTGAAGGTTTCCGTCCTCAGGTTTCAGAATCGAAAGCTGGAAGCTTCCTAGATTCTCCAAGAGAAAATGAAATCATAAACTAAGCAT
Organism: Thuja plicata; assembly: GCA_018584345.1. Taxonomy (NCBI): domain Eukaryota; kingdom Viridiplantae; phylum Streptophyta; class Pinopsida; order Cupressales; family Cupressaceae; genus Thuja; species Thuja plicata. The sequence goes on along the minus strand of MU226552.1, from coordinate 383,864 downwards.
CCCTCAAATGAGTCTCCATTCCTTCTTTTAAAGCAACAGATGTGACTCTTCAGTTTCCCTTCTCTGTCTTTTCATATTCCCACTTTTTGTCACTTTAAAGTAATACATCCATTTAATAATAAAGTGACATAATAATAAAGTATGAAATCTTCTGGCAATAAAATGGATGACCAAACGAACTTGGAAGATGACGTGTGATAGCTTGTCGGAAAGCTCTCGGCGATACACTCCAAGTCCAATACTGAAATGCCACGAAGACTGAACTCTGTCGACTTACTATAAATAGTATCTGGAAACCCTGTGGAAACTACTCTGATTGGCCTAAAACTGGAATTCCCTAGGCCAAATATCATACTGACCCCAATCAAGCCCTGGTTAGCCTATCGGGCCAAGATAAAACGGCTAACAATGCAACAGAAATAATGTGCCCGAAAAAGGGGACATTACAAATCCTCCATTCTCGGAGATTGCTTGCCCTCAAGCAATCGATACTTGCATGCTATGACCAAAATGCCTAGATCCCATACCAACCTCAAGGAAGTTGCCCCACTCGACTGTTGTGCTATCCTGACAAAAATGTGACCAATGAGGTGAGGCCACTCAATACTCACCCAAAACAGCAATGCATCAGTCATACAAATACCAGGATCCCAAACGATCAAGCTGACACGACCACCAAAAATGAGTGAATCGAAAGGTCTCAAGATGCAATCAAAACTAGTCATTTGTCCATCAGTAAGAGGTAACTCAAGAAAAAGTATATCACCCATCAAGAAATAAGACACAACTTCCCATCCTAAACTGCTGATGTAGAAACCAAACTGCTCAACAACTGAACTCACCTCGTCACTCCAATTTGGCGACCAAGACTCAACTCGAATAACTGGACCTAGGTCCCAAATCCTGCAATCAATCTCATCCTCGTCATGGGGATTGGAAATATCTTCCTCGTCTAACTCAAAAAGGGGATTATCAAATGTCAAATCAACATCCACCTCAAACAAGAAATTGTCAACCGACTGAAAGTTATCCAACTCATAAAGAGGTCATAGATGATCTAGAGATTTGTTATTTGATCTTTTGGGACAGCTATCCAAGTCATAAGTCTGATGTATGTTATCAAGTTCCTGAATCACTTCCTGAAAGAACTCGGACCTTTCTTTGTCGTCCTGTTCCCTGTACTGACTAGTGGCAATAATCTTATTTCTTGCTTCCTGAAGAGCAAGATGTGTGTGCTCCAATGTTTCCTGAGCAACATTAAGCTCTTTGTTGAGCTTATTAACCTCATCATCTTTTTCCCTCAAATGGTCAGCATATTTTTCAGCAACCTGTAATAGGTAGTCTCAACCTGAAAGTAAACATAGATATTCTGATTTCCAAACCTCAAACGCTGTTTTGACCCCCTATAAATCAGCAACGTAAGATTCACTCCCTACACCATTTTGTCCTCTTTCCATTTGAGCCTTCCTATAAAGATCCTCAATAATCCTGTGAGTGCTATCATGATGCACCAGAGCTACAACAATGACATCATCACTAACTTTCAACTGACTCTTCAAAGCATGCTTCTCATTATTGTCATTTTGAAATGCATTCTCTAGTTGGTCATCCAAATCCTCATTACGCATAAGTGATGTGCTGCTATAGAAATCACATGGTTCCTCATATCCTTCACAGGTGTTATCATGGTCACCATAGGCCTCAAACCGATCTGTATGAAGAGGTAAGGTTGTTGTTATGTCATCCAACAATTCCTCATGACATGAATTGTTAAGGGCATCCAACTGGTTGTCACCATCTTTAACCATATCTTTTCCCTACATAATACCACAAACATGTTCAAGAGACCAATCCCCTTGGCCTGTAGAACAAATCTGCCCTCTTCTCATTTGATTCTTGCTCATTTCCGAAGACCCTGTAACCTGTATGCCTACTGATATTTGCTCCTTTTCAATCATAAAACCCTTGAACCTTTCAACCTTATGCTCAATCAATTCAGTTGGGAGCTCATGTGCCACGGGTGAGGTCCTTTGTTCCCCTATCCAGATTGCCAACAAATCTGATTGCAACTGCTTACATATGTCATTGTCATCATCTAAGATCAAGGACATGATAGTTTTCATGCAAGCCTTTACCCTATCTGGATGATGCTTCCTGAAATTACTTAGGAGGCACTGAAATAATAATTGAATCATCTTATCACACCCGAGATTCACCATGTGAATAAAAAATTTAGTTCTTGCCATTAATTCCAAGATTTTTGCCTACTTACCAAAGGTAGGACTTTTATCATTATTTAGTCCACCTAAACTTTCCACAATCAGCTGTAATACCTGCTTCCAAATGTTATCGGTATAAGGTGTAATAGGGGTTGTAATCCGTGTGATCTCACTAAGACATGAGGCGACTGCAAGCCTAACGTCTTTATGTGGGTGATCCATAAACTTGCGTTGGACTAAAGCAACCATTGAGTGCTGCAAAGCCCAAATGAAGAGCCTACAATCAGACTAGTCTAGTCTAGACAGATATGAATCTATCTCTTCTAATTTGGCAAGCACACCTCCCATAACTTTCATATTCTCCAATTGCCATCCAAAGCAATATAATTCATTTCCTATTTCAATTTCTTTCTGCAGGTCCCTTAAATGTTCACCCTTGAAGGTATCATTGAATTCCTTTGAGAACACCTTCCCATCCAAATTTTCCATTGCCTAAATTTTCTGTTTGGAATAAACCTTAATTACAACAAAGTCGAGACTGAGATGAACCACAGTCCCTGCTGAAGTAAGAAGGGTAGATGAATATGACTGCTTCACCTGTCTACTATCTTTTGACAAGTATGTCTTTATCTATTGACTTTGTTGTTAAGACCTACTGCTGATCTGTAACCACCTTGTATATAATAGAGCTAGGTGATGGAATGTTGTATCCAGAAGGAAAAATGAAATAATGCACCGAGATGTTGCTAGCAGGACGCTATTCTTGGTAAGAACAATCAGACTATGAATACATAAGATTCACAATGTGAGCTGCCCAAATATAAACTACAGAAGTGACACTCCCAGGTAGGCAATGAAGACTCCACAACTTCAAACCACTCTGAATTCCAAGAAGAATTATCCTGAACTGTCACTGTGTTTCCAAAATGTATGTAACTCCAGTCCAGCCGCTTCAGAACCACGCACAAACCATTTGTTCTTCCTTTTGTAATTTGTAGAGCATGGAAGATTTTTCTAACAAGGTCTTCATATACACTGCAGGAATCAAGAAACAATTACTGAAACTCCACTGTGATGCTGGAATCCTCTCCCACCTTGCCAAATCTAACTTTAGCTATACATTACTATTGGATTTCAATCATCACGGTTACCTTACCTCTGTTACAGCCAATGTCTAACCTTTGCAAGATCAAAATAAACTAGTGAAATAAACCATCCCTTACCCTTCAACACAGTTAACATAATATAACCATTATGAGGCTTAATCTTTTCATGATCTTCAACAAAGTGATTCCTTTTTTCCCTTGTGACTCCCTTCAGCATTTCTAACAACATTCCTTCTCAATCTGGGCGTAATTCCAATCTTAATACTCTTGGTGACGTTAAACCAAGTCTACAAGGCTGGTCGTATCCCTGCTAGGTGCCACTGTGCAGTCCCGTAAGCTACTGGAGGTGACTACTGGAGATAGATGTCGGTCCGTGTCTACTGGTGTCTCTTTCAAACACTGCAACGTCACCAGATATAACGACGACTATGTCTCCCGTGCGCAGTCTTAACGTCATACACCTGGGCTGGTATCACTACAATGAATCATCTGAGTGATGTTGACAGGCTCTGCTGGAGAGAGTGAGCGACAACGGCTTAATATGCCAACACCAATCGCTTCCAATGTGTAAGGTCCTCCAGCTGTGGTTACTAGGCAACGTTTTATGCAGAACTCGATATCACTGTAGTTGTTTCATCAACTCCACGGCAATTCCATTCTCATCCAACTATTGTTTCGTTGTTTGCTTCCACCAATAACTACTGTCGTCTCAACTCTCCTCCACCGTTTTGGTCTTCCAAGCTGATCTCATACGTGGTTCTTGTGCACTACGTGCTTCATGGACATTACCACGGTTTACCAATATTAATGCCTACTCAACCAGTCTAGACAATGCTCGGGTGGTGAGGACTCCCCGTAGGAGGTATGACGCGTGAAGTCAGGGCACAATGCTGTCACGCCCAACTGAGATGCCCGTCACTCCCACACGGTCTCAGACTTGCCTTCATCCGCGGTTGTTGCATGGCGGCCTGAGGGAGATTTCAGCCAAACAAATGGAAGCAATTTTTAGACATGACAATGTTGTTCGGGCGGCACACTGCTTGGTGTTGACAGAACTTGAAGGGACAACAAACTTACTACCAGGATGAGGAGCTTGCACTATTGGATAAACACAGTTTGGTCGTCGTTGATATTCCACCTAGCATACCTCTGCATCGTGGTTTTGAGCACACCATCAAGTTGGAGAGAGCCAAACCCGTCATCACCACGCCCTACCGCCATCCTAAGAAGTTCAAGGATGAGATAGAAAAGACGATCCAGGAACTCCTCAACAAAGAATGGATCAGGTATAGCTCCAGTCCTTTTGCGTTGTTAGTAGTGCTAGTAAAGAAGAAGGATGGGTCCCTCAAGATGTGTGTGGATTACCAGGCGTTGAACAAAAATACTATAAAAAAAAGGTACCCAACCCCCAGGATAAACGATTTGTTGGACGAATTACACGACACGGTTTATTTCTCCAAAATAGATCTCCGCTTCGGCTACCATCAGATCCGCATGAGGGAGCAAGACGTGGAGAAGATAACCTTCTATTGTCATTATAGACACTATGAGTTCTTGGTCATGCCGTTTCGGTTGACCAATGCTCCGACCACCTTCCAGTCCTGCATGAACCACATCTTCAACAAGCAACTGCGCAAGTTCCTGTTGGTGTTAATCGATGACATAATCATCTACAACAAGACATGGGAGGAACATTTGAGGCATTTGGACGAAGTGTTGGGGATCATGCAGTCACAATCATTGTTTTCCGAGAGGTCCAAATGTGAGTTTGGAATGACAGAGATATTGTACTTGGGACACATCATCAGTGTCTGAGGGGTTCAGGTACACCAAGAGAAGATTCAAGCCATTATGGACTGGCCACCTCCTAAGATTCTCTCGGAGCTGCGTGGATTCTTCGGATTGTGCAGTTATTACAGAAGGTTTGTGAAGGGATTTTCACAGCTCAGTGCCCCACTGACAGACCTAACGAAGAAGGGATCTTTCTGTTGGGATGAGTAGGCGCAACACACCTTCGACAAGTTGAAGGAAGTCAAAGTTCCTATCCGGTTCTAGCACTACCAGACTTCACTCGCCCCTTCGACGTGGAGTGTGACGCATCGGGAGAAGGCATTGGAGCGGTGTTAATGCAGGACCTTTTGATCGAGGTTGCCACCTAGGAAGGGGAACAAATTCTGGAGCTTCCCAGTCTACAATTGCTTGAGGGCAAGCAATTCTTGGGCAGGGAGGACTGTAATGTCCTCGATATTATTAAATAATTTAATTTAATAATTTTGTGTATGGCCCCTAAAATTAATATTATTCTCTCTCGGGCCCATTTTTATTTTATTGTCGGTAATGTTTTGGCCATGTCGACACCTTTGTAATCCTTCGGGAAGTTTCCCGGAGCCATATATAAGGTCGCGTTAGTTATTGTTGTAGGTACGCGATTTTTGGTGTTTTCTCTATATGTGCGAATTCCTGTTGGAGTTCAATTGTGTGCCATTTTAGAGGTGAAAGATCCTCCCTACTTGGCAGGCAGGGAGGATTGTAATGTCCTCGATATTATTAAATAATTTAATTTAATAATTTTGTGTGTATGGCCCCTAAAATTAATATTATTATCTCTCGAGCCCATTTTTATTTTATTGTCAGTAATGTTTTGGCCATGTTGACACCTTTGTAATCCTTTGGGAAGTTTCCCGAAGCCATATATAAGGTTGGGTTAGTTATTGTTGTAGGTACGCGATTTTGGGTATTTTCTCTATATGTGCGAATTCCTGTTGGAGTTCAGTTGTGTTCCATTTCAGAGGTGAAAGATCCTCCCTACTTGGCATCTACAGGTTCAGTGAGAGTAACTCCTCACCCTATTCTACTCTACTCTCAGTCCAAGATTGTTGTACTCTGAAGTGCTATCATTGTTGAATACAATTTCCTCTTGCATGTGCGAATTTCTATTTCCATTTGAAGATCTATTTTCCTATCGATTGCGATCTAATCCATAACTTACTTAATACCTTGTTTGTTGAATGTCATTGTATCTGAATACGGAAAGCGTGGTGTCCAGTTGTGTGGCAAGACCACCGTACGGTGGTGATTGGAGTGTACGGAGGGGGTAGAGCACTTGTCGTACGAACGTACGAACCTCATAACTACCATACAGGTATTATCCAAATGTAGGCCATTACCATGCGGAGACCAAGTAGATTACACCAAACGGAGCAGAGGAAATAAGGCATACGAACTAAGTTGTACAGTGGTAAGACCATACGGTCACCACCATAGCATTCCACGTACGGGAAAGAGAGTTATCGTATGACAATTGGTGGTATGGCTGAGCCTTCAGCTGGACGGTAATATCCATACATCACCGTACGGAAGAGTATCTTACTCGGGTTGTTACAATACTACCATTCGGTGTTGCATTCCACCGTGTGAAGCCAAGCAGTCTGCCTTCGGGACATTTCCTGAAAATTAAACCTCAATGCATTTCCAAAAATGAGACTTCATAATTTCCAAAATTCATAAAGCCATTTCTAGATTAAAGGAAAGATTGGCGAAGTCATCTTAATGAGTTATTAACGATTTTCTCAATGTTGTTTTACAGGTTTGATGCAAGCTTGTGATGAGGAATAAACAGTCAAGGGCAGACAAAGATGGAGATTCTACAACAACCCTAGATTTCCAAAGATCATGATCAAAGGAAGGAATTCAAGTGGCATAAGGAAAGATGACATTCACAGATGAGGAAAAAAAACACAACCAAGGGCTTCATCACCTATGAAGAATTTCAAGATAGGAAGAAGAATGGATGGATGGATGGAAAAAGGAAAATTTCAAAGACATCTTCTAGATTTCAAAGTTCACACCAAGAAGTCCAATATCCTGGATCAAAGATGAAGAAGAGCATTCAAAAGAGAGAATCTGAGTTCAAGGAGGTTTAAAGATGATGCAATTTGGGAATAGTTTTCCAAAATCCCAAATTCTCAAAACTGAAGAACTGTTCAAAGCCAACTTCATTCAAAGAGATAAGCATGTTGAGGTGGTAACCTCCTGTCTCAACCAATCAATTTGTTTCAAGACAAGGCGTCCAAGTTCAATGAACCTGACCTTTTCTTCCAACAAGATAAGCTCTAATGAGTTGTAATGATATGATTGGCCAATGAAGGAGCTTACCCTAATTAGGGCTTCATTACGTAATCTTTGCCATTGATCTTAAATTGATCTTGGCCCTTCATCTATTTTTTAACTCTTATATAAGACACTCGTCTCTCATTTGCAATGATAGATTCAAAGGGATTATTGCATAATCACTTCTGAAGTAAATTCAATGTTCAGTTGTTGATGAATTTGATATCTTTTGCAAGTTGCGTGGTTCCTCGTCTCTCACTTACACTAGATTTTATTTTAAAGTTGTTAAATTGAATGAAGGATTTCATGAGAATGTTTATTGCGGAATCAATATGTTCATAGCTTTGATAGTTGGATGAGTTTAATCTATTGTGCAAGGTTAGTCAGAACTTGTGATTGAAAACTTAACTTCTATTGTCATGTTCATTGTTCAAGTGTTGGTGAGCATGTGTTATGTGAAAATCCTTTGAATCCCTTAGAAGATAGCACTTCCTTGTGTAGTTATTTCCTTTGATGAAGCAAGTATTGGTTTAATTTCACATATGCAAGTTTTTCTCTAGAAGTTCATAGGTCTAGTTTAGAGTTAGAATAATCTTCCTCAACCCTTAATCTTTTTCCTTTATTTAAAATCTTAGTAGAAGTAGAATCCAGAAGCTCAAAGGAAAAATCATTTGTAGGCATTAAAATTGTACCATGTAAGTCACCTTGAAGATTTTCAGCAAATCATTCTACCATGAGAGCCTATCTTGAACAGAAAAAACACACGCATTTGGAACCTTGGAGTCTACTTTGTGATCACATAGTTTAGCACATTGGAGACTTTGTTCAAGAGAGGATAGAGTACCACTGGTATTTTATTCTGAGTTGTTTGTGTCATAAAAAACACACCAACAAGACCATTATTCATAAGCTAGAAATCATGAATAAGACCCACTATGCTGCTTATTATAAGAAATGATACTTCATACCAATTTGTAGATAATATTCAGATTCTCTATGCGTGAATGAGATCGCTGTAAGACATTGTTTGTTCAATGTTATTCAATTGCTGATGCTTATCGATGTTCCAACTTCATTTTTCATTCCACTGTTGTCGAATGATGGATTGCTTGAATGAATTCCTTTGAATAGATGATTCAATGTATTGGTAAGTTTTGATTAAGTAATTGTGATTAGATCATTGAAGAGTGACAATATAAAGATTGCTAGTTTTATATATTGGTGGATAACGATTGAATGAATGTTGATTTGTTAGAGTAATGCTTGATTGCTGAATTGTATGTTTTTGATCCTGCACCATCCTAAATTGTACTCACCTAAAATTGGATGCTCAGTTAGGTCCTATTTTAGTGTCCTTAGGCCTTTGTGTTCGTTATGCTTGATCCAGCTCCGATTTCACTTTCCATTCCAACATCCCCTCCATAATTAGGACCCCTGGGCCAAATTTTGAGGCTTTTAGGTAGAAACAAATCGGATTGGTCAACTTATTTGTTAAGTTTTTAGGATAGCTGCAAATGTAATAACACTCTATGTTGTATGTATTTTCCAAATGCAACAATCTCTCTTTCATTTATATTGGGAATGAGGATAGGAGAGACATGTCCCTTCATGGGACATGTCTATTCATTATTATTTATAAGAAAGGACATACCGCTTCCAACTAATTATAATTTAATCAATCTTATAATGTTTCATCAATCAATTATTAATTAAGAATAATAATAATATAATAATTTAATATTAAATATTAAATTTCATATGATTAATAATACTATAACAT
>MU226552.1:353067-372336 GCA_018584345.1 Thuja plicata | reverse complement strand
GTTAAGTTTTTAGGATAGCTGCAAATGTAATAACACTCTATGTTGTATGTATTATCCAAATGCAACAATCTCTCTTTCATTTATATTGGGAATGAGGATAGGAGAGACATGTCCCTTCATGGGACATGTCTATTCATTATTATTTATAAGAAAGGACATACCTCTTCCAACTAATTATAATTTAATCAATCTTATAATGTTTCATCAATCAATTATTAATTAAGAATAATAATAATATAATAATTTAATATTAAATATTAAATTTCATATGATTAATAATACTATAACATATATATTATATTATTATTAATCAACATATATTATATGTATTCTAATGATCATACGACTAAAGATACAAACATTAACATTATTCGCCGATGTTTGCTTGAAAATCTAAATAATAACAAGAGAAATCACATCAAGACCTCGAGTTGAAATTCAAGACGTCTATCATCTCAAGCATTCGAAGTCAGATTTTAAGCATCCAAAGCATTTCAAGCCAATCTTCTTCATCGTAGCAAGCTTCTTTCCCTCATTTAAGGCCTGGAGACCTCAATCATGCAAGAAGATCCTTCTTACAACTACATGAATATCAATACGAATTGATTACTTCTCAAAGCAAGCCACATCAAGCATAACACCATGGGAGATTTGAGGAGTATTTGCAGATCTAGGTATTTATGAATGCATCCTTGATTATTCTTAACAATCCAAGTCATTACAACATCATTCAAGTCTACTACACGAATCTTCATAGACATTGCGACACGAAGTTCATCTGTGAAGGTATAAGCATTACATTTTCAGATCTAGCCTTTGCTTTATATCAACACGCTTTCCATTTATGTATATTTCATTTCAATTTCAAGGTTGATTCCTCAACCGGGGTTTGACCGAGGCAGACCCCTCTCTACCAAACATTTTCTCCCTTTACTATGTCCAAGAATAGGTGGTGCCAGTTTTAGAATCAGATCTGGAAAGTATAGTATCTCGACTATAGTCTACAATTGAAATCATTGGAAAGAGCAGGGAATAAGTTGACCTAGTTGACTTAGTCCTGGGAACAAGTTGACCCAGTCAACTTAGTCCCTCTAGATTAGCTTTAGATCAGATAGTAGGTTAGTTACAGTTTCTGGGCTCCATTTTTTGTAACAGAATTTGTTTGTTAGATCTTTGTCAAACTGTGCATACATAAAGTCAACTTTATTCCTCAATTGACCTTGAATCTTTCATATTCCCATTCAATTTGGCATTCATTCATCCTTTCCTCAATTGCATGATAGTGAAGGAACCATTGCATTCACTTGGCACTTGATTGCTCTTTCAAGCCTGGGTGAATCTTCTTTCCTTCCAATGCAACATAAAAGAAAATAGAGCCAAGTCAACCTTCACTAGACTCCCTTGATCACCATCCCCTTTTTATATTACATATTGGCGATCTCTCTTCCTTTTTATGTTACATTTTGGTGAACTTGATGCATGACATTTCCATTCTAATTCGGTGTCTAGATCTTATTTGTATGCATGCAATTATGCTTCCTACATGTTTTAATTACATTTATGTTGCATAAACTTGATGAATACTTGCATTTTCATTTCAGATCTGATTTATATGCACTTTGCATTGTTCAGACATTCCTTTTTTCATTATCTTGTGCATAAGTGTCATAACCTTGAGTCCTACATATAGCATCTTGGTGAGAAGTCATAGAATTACAGGTTCCTTTGATCCCGAGTCCTCTAATATGTTCCCTAGGAATGTTGATGATACCATTATGCCCACTAATGACATACCTATTGTTGAGAATCCTTCTTCCCACTCTTCTTATGATGAAGATGAATTCCTTAAGGGTGTCTCCTACCCATGTGCAATAACTTTCCCACGAATTTGAAAAATTTGAGCAATGGTTAGGTCAAGAACACCCTCATAGGGAAGCCATCTCTTTTGAAGGATTGACAAAGTTGATTCACAGTGATGAGAAGGGTGTTGATTTATTGCGTAGTATATCTCATCTTATTGATGACAATCTTAAAACTGTAAAAACTTGTGCTCAAGTTCTTGGTCTCTCTCATCCTAATATTGAGACTTCTATCCCCATTCCTACTTCATTACCTACTGCACCTACATCTACTCCACCTTTCATTACTACATCTATTTCAAACATTAATCCTACACATGTTAGTCTTGGAAGTATTCCCAATCCTATTATTCCTACTAGTGTTCCATGTATTTCCCAACCATCACATATACCGCTTTCATATTCTAGCGCTCTTTCCATTTCCCATAATGGTCCAAATCCTTCACTTTCACACATGTCCAATACCAACACTTCCACTGAAACCACCATCAATATCCTTCCCAAACTGTGTCATCCTTGCAACGACAAACTGCCTCCATGAACCAATATGAATTCGACAATCCTACTTGTGACATTACTAACCCTTTGTCCTTGGACATCATTCATACTGCTCTCCCTTAATACATGGAAATATCTCATTTGGAGAACTATATTGGAAAAGGTGATCCCTTGACTTATGTCAAAACATTCCAAACATTGTGTATTGACTTCTCTCGTAATCATAAACTCATGAATAAATTGTTTACTAGAACATTTAGAGATAAGGCCTTACAATGTATTGTTCTTTGCCTCCTTATCCTATTGACTCATTTCAAAAACTTGCTACTGCTTTCATTCACCATGTACAATGGGAAAATGGGGAGAGCAATGCAACATAAAATACACTAAGTGAATTACTTCCCCATTTCATTAATTGCACATTAGGAAGGAAGATTATCCCCAATAGGCTCAAGAGGTGACTCAAACAACTAATTAGGAATATGGATTTTTCCTTCACTAAAGATTTAATTGATATGAAATGGGAATGATTAGGTGATTAAGTAGATCTAATAGAAAAGACACTGAAAAACTAATTAGAACAAACTGATATCGAGCTGAAATTGACGAAAATGGGGATCAGAAGACAGAACTGACCTGTACCAAATATTTCAGTGAAAAATGGCAAGAACAGAGCGGCTAGTCGATCTATACCCAACAACACACTTTCGGATGAATTTTTCAAAAGATTTGCAACTGTTCCTGTAATTCTCAGAGAAATTCTGATGTCTCTGTAAACCTATTCCTACACAGAAAAATAAGGAAAAAGGTTGGGAAAAGGGGTTTGCCTTGGTCTAACCCCTATTTAGGCATCAACCTTGAAATATGATAGAAATCTCTTAGAAAGGGAAAATTGTTGATTTACCTTACATAAACCCTCATGAACAGATGTAGGAATCACTCAAACTCATGAAGATGTTTGAATGTGCTTGGAATCTTAAGAGTTGACTTTGGAAGGTGATGTAGGATCAAGAATGCCCTCACAAATGCATAGATCTATGATTGCCACTCCAAGATCTAGAATGTAGATATGCTTGATAGCCACATGCAAAGGAGGAGAGAGAAAGAAGGATGAATGAATCTTCTTGCTTGATTGAGAATTTTTCTACTTGGCCATCATGGGAGAGAAACTTGCATCAATTGGAGAAGATTGCCTTAGATTTGATGGATCTTGAAGAAATGGAGACTTGTAGACCTTGAATTGGATGCTTCCATTCAAATCTTGAATCCATATCCTCAATTGCTCTTGCTTGCTTGAAATCTTGATCACTTGATTGCCAAAATGCTTGCACTTGATTATGATATAGCTTGCACTTGACTGACTTATGCACAATGCGGAGATAGGAGATCCTTTTATAGTAAATCCTCGATTTCAAGATTCAAATTAGATCCAGGTCGACCACAATTGAAGACCTTAGAAGAAGACCCCGACATCGGGCTCCGGGTGAAATATGGTCCCAAAACCCTAGGAACAGATCGCCATTGGCGATGTGTTCTAGGCAAAATTGGCTCAAATTTCACCGGGACATCGCAGACAGTGAATAGTTGTAGGAAAAGAATAATCAGGTCACATGGATCAAGCATAACGGGCATTCGAACCTCGAAATCACCAAAATGGGGCCTAATAGGTCCTAAAGACATCCAATTATGAGTGCTAACATTTTAGGACTATACATTGAGACCATTTCATGCTCACGATAAAGGAGATCAATGCATAAGAATGATCCTATCAAGGTCTAGGAGACAAAGAAATATGAAGCCCCCAAGTGACTCAAGTCTTCATCAAATCCAAAACCAAGATAAGAGAGGCATAGCTCGAAAGAGAAAAAGAGGGAAAGAGAAAGAAGCATGATCACTAGCCAAGTAAGGGATTGACTTACATGGATCATACAAAGGAAAGTATTGCAAAAGATGGCATTGAACGTCTAGCAAGCTGTGTTATGCTAGTCAATCCATAAAAAATGATCAGTCTTTAAGGAAAGCATTGTCTCCATTAAGGGATCCGACAAGAGAACGATCAGGCCTAAGGAAAGCATTTGTCTCCATAGGGATCAAGAAAAGCGATCAGGCCTAAGGGAAGCATTGTCTCCTTAGGGATCAAAGAAGAGGAATCAACCCTTAAGGAAAGTCTTGTCTCCTTGAAGGGATCCAATGAAAAGGATAAACACAAGGAAAGCATTGTCTCCTTGGCCATCCGCAAGAGATCATTGTGTAAGTGTGTGCAAAATGTGAAACACAGAGTGGAGTGTATGCCCCCATGTTAAAGCAATTGCAAACGCCTTAACGGGAGCAATGACTTTAACAGAGCATACATGCACCCACAAGAAACGTTTCTGCTATTAGATGCCCCCAAGAAAGGACAAATCAAGGGAAATGAATGTATGACAAAAGAGAGCACAAAAGGGATCTACTAACTCTAGGGTCAGTATGATCATATGATAATAGATGAGATATTATATCAAAATGAAATGTCATCATTCCCCAAAGGTAGCAGAACTACAAGCACAATGGAAGAATGTCATGTAAGAGTTACAGAGAAGAGTCTTTTTGGGCAGGCATAATGAAGACCAAAAAGAATAGGTAGCTATTGTTTTGCGTCATCCCCAATCAGACAACACAGACACATTTTTGAACAGCAGCACATGCATGACATAACATTGTAAAAACATATAGAAGTAAGATACAAATAGAAGAATGTTTACAACATTTTGATTCTTTTATTGCCTTGCACCAACGGAGTAACAAGGGTCGTTTAAAGAAATCTAAGCAAGACATATAACAAGAGCACATCATGGGGAAAGCACATCACGACAAACAAACAAACAAAAAAACAAACAAACACACAAAATCCACAGCACAAGAGAACCTAATCAAGCGTATCGCCTACCCCACCTCCCCCCCATGTCGGTTTATAGTGTTTAGGGTAGGTGGGCAACTCGCAAGAGGAGCAACATCAAGCACGACAGAAGGAACAATAGCCAGTTCTGAACAAGGACTATGCTATGAAGATGGGTCACTTTGCTCGTCACTAGGATTTAGAGATATTTTTGTGAAAACATGACTGGTAACTCATGATTAAAATCAATAAACTCTAACATATCATCAGAATCACTAGCACGAATATCATCGTTAGTTGCATTAGGAACATCAAAAGCATCATCATTAAGAGTATCTTCTTCATCCAAATTAATGGTAATAGAATCCAAGATATGAATAGAGTTATCATGTTTGTTCAATTTCATTTTTTTCAAGTCAACTTCCTCCTTTGACTCAAGCATAGGTTGGTCAAAGGGAATCAAAGCATCAGTAGGTGTTTTAGGTGAAGGGATGTTTTGGGAAGCACACTGGCTCTAGCACGACGTTTACAACGGCGGTCATGACCATGACGGTTGTGTTTGGTTTTGCTAGAAATTAGGTTTGGTCCAGGATCAATCAACATTGGGTCCTTTTCTTCTTTAGGGGGAAGCACACTGGGTTGAGAGATGACATTGGAAAAATGCTTATAAGATATAGGAGGTGGAACTGAAGCATATATAGGAGGTGTCGAAGGTGTAGGAAGAAGTCCACGTCTAGGACAAGGAGATGAAATATCCTTAGGTTTGCTAAGTTCACAAATGTTTTGGATCTTGTAGGCTTGATATGATCGGAAGAGATTATCATGATGGGGATGGGTTGGTTGGGGCATAGAAGGTCAAAAGAAATCAAGGTCAACAGACTCTCGAGGCACTTAACGATGACAGAGGTTATGGTTAGCAGTCATGATTTCTCCATTATGAGGAAATGTCAAACATTTATGAATAGAAGAGGCCACAAATTTCATGGAGGTAAGCCAAGGACGACCAAGTTTGACTTGAAATTGATCGAAAGTTGGAACCACGATAATGGTAACATCTAAAGTTTTTCCACCAACTTCAACAGGAAATGAAATAGAACCATGTGAAGGATAAAGAAAACCATTGCAAGTTTGGATCATAATATCAGATTTATCATAAAAACCGCGTTGCAATTGTCTATTGGAAAGATGTTCTTCAGTTATCACATTCACCATGCAAGTAGGGTCAATAAGGACACCACGGCAATAAAGGCTATTAACCTTTGCCACAATATAAAGAGGACCATCAGGTGCTTTAATTGTCTCAGTAGGGTCAAAGGTAATGCAAAGCTCAAGTTCAGGTTTAGGTTTAGATTCGGTTTGATCAATGAGGTTGACAATGTTATTGGCTTCATAATATTTATCATCATAGTCAACAACATGAGTGGAGGAAGAAGACAAGGGTTGGGTAGGGCTCAACAATTTTGGTCAAATGAGAAGGTAAAGGGTTGATATAAATTTGTAGGTTTTGGTTGGGAGGTGCTACTGATTTGTTTCCTTGATCATTGATACCCACAATAGATAGCATTAGAATCAATAAGGTCCTAAATAATAGATTTCAAACGGAAACACTTTTCATTATCAAAATGTTTGGGTAAAGGTTTGGATGTGTCAATTGGCTTAATAGAAGGAAGAGTTAACACTTTAGCATTAATCAACTTCAACATCACATTATGCAAAAATTCAGAAAGCTAAGTAAAATTCTGAGGTCTAAAAATAGATGACAAAGGAACCACACCTTTGGATGTTGCTACCACTTGCTCATCAACATTGTTGGATGAATTATTGATCTTAATGGAATTCTTTGGTTTTTGAAACTTGTTAAAATTTTTGGATGGGGCATCACTCTTTCAATTGGAGCCATTGGAGTAATGCTCTCAAACTGACTTCTCTTGTAATTGATAATTATGAGGCACTGTACACAATTGGGTGAAAGAAGAGAATTCAGAAAGTAGAACCTTATCTATAATGTCTTTTTGTAAATTTGCAATGAAAATTGGTTAAACATCAATATTAGGCACATGATAAGAAATCTGAGTGTGCAAGTGCTTAAATGTACCAATAAAATCAATCACTTTTTCTTTAACACCTTGTTTACAATGCTTTAAATCAATTAAAGAAACCTGAGGACCAGTGTTTTTTTTAAATTGTTGAATGAAAGCATTAGCAAGTTTTTGAAAAGAATCGATAGAATAAGGAGGCAAAGAACAATACCATTGCAAGGCTTTGCCTCGAAAGGTTCTAGTAAATAGTTTTGTCATGAACCTATGGTCATGAGAAAAATCACTACACAAGGTTTGAAAGGTGTTAACATGAGTCAAAAGATCACTCTTACCGTTATAAATCTTAAGATGAGTAATCTTCATGTATTGTGGGATAACATTACAGATGATATCCAAAGACAAAGGACTAGAAATGTCACCAGTAGGGATATTGAACTTGGATTGGGTCATTGAAGCAATTTATTGTTGCAAAGAAGACACAGTTTGAGCCAAACTATTAATGGTAGAATCGGTAGAAAGAATAGTAGAAGGGGATATGTTTGAAATATTTGGAGTATTATGAAAAAATGAAGGTACGGTTGAATATGAAAAGGGCACACTATTGTAAGTGGGCATTGATGAAGGCAATGAAACACATGGCACACTTGAAGGAATAAAAGGAGCAATAGGATTAGAGATGCTAACATGTGTAGGATGGAGATTTTGAATGGAAGTTGTTATGATAGGCGGAGCATAAGTGGAGACACTAGGAAGTGAAGTGGAAATAGGCATAGAGGTCTCAATACTAGTGGTAGGTGGAATCAAGCCTAGCTCTTGAGCACAACCTCTAAGAGGCTTAACATTAATATCAACGAGATGAGAGATACTATGCAAGATGTTAACACCATGCTCATTATTATAGATTATCTTTCGTAATCCTTCTATAATAGAAATGACCTCGGGATTAGGGTTATCTTGTCCTAACCATTGTTCAAATTTCTCAAAGTCATTGGAAATTTTTTGGACTTGTGTAGGAAGAACTCTTAAAGCCTCATCTTCATCATTAGAAGAATGGGAAGATTTATTCTCCATGGTAGGATTGATGTCACTAGTATGCATGTTGGTCTTATCAAGATTCCTAGGAAAGAAAGAAAGCTTGGGATCAAAGGAACACATAAGTCTACGGCTTTTCCCAACCAGAATGCTATAAGTAGGATTCAAAGTGACAACACTCATGCACAAAGGAATGAGAGAAAAGATATAGATCTAATGCAGTTATAAGATTTGAAAGAGATATGCAATTTAAGAAAAGAAGATCTTTTATGAAAGACACATCTAACTATCAAATTCAAACATGTTCTAATAAGCATGCACAAGTATATTTAGATCTAGTATGCAACTAAGAATGATGCAATGCATGCAATGAATGTAAATGCAACCCAACTACCAAAATCAAAGGAAAATGTAATAAGTCGACTTCACCAAAATGTACAATAGAAAAATGGGGAGAGCAATGCAACATAAAATACACTAAGTGAATTACTTCCCCATTTCATGAATTGCACATTAGGAAGGAAGATTATCCCCAATAGGTTCAAGAAGTGACTCAAGCAACTAATTAGGAATATGGATCTGTCCTTCACTAAAGATGTAATTGATATGAAATGGGAATGATTAGGCGATTAAGTAGATCTAATAGAAAAGACACTGAAAATTGATTAAAATAGACTGATATAAGCTGATATCGAGCTAAAACTGATGGAAACGGGGATCAGAAGACAAAACTGAGCTATACCAGAACTTTAAGTGAAAAATGGCAAGGACAGAGCAGTTAGATAATCTGTACCCAGGAACACAATGGACAATCGATCTGTACCTAGCACTTTCTAATAAATTTTTTACGAGATCTGCAACTATTCATGTACTGCTTAGAAAAGTTCTAACGGCTCCGTAAACATGTTCTTGCACAGAAAAACAGGGAAAAAGGTTGGGAAAAGGGGTTTGCCTTAGTCAAACCCTCTGTTTAGGAATCAACCTTGAAATATGATATAAATTGCTTAAAAAAGACAAATTGTTGATTTACCTTGGATAAAACCTCATGAACAGATCTAGGAATCGCTCAAATTCATGAAGATGCTTGAATGTGCTTGGAATCCAAAGAGTTGACTTTGGAAGGTGATGTGGGATCAAGAATGCCCTCGCAAATGCATAGATCTATGATTGCCACTCTAAGATATAGAATGTAGATATGCTTGATAACCACATGCAAAAGAGAGAGAGCAAGGATGAATGAATCTTCTTGCTTGATTGAGAATTCCTCTACTTGGTCATCATGGGAGAGAAACTTGCATCCATTGGAAAATATTGCCTTTGATTTGATGGATCTTGAAGAAATGGAGACTTGGAGATCTTGAGTTGGATGCTTGCCTTCAAATCTTGAATCCAAATCCTCAATCACTTGATTGCCAAAATGCTTGCACTTGATTATGATATAGCTTGCACTTGATTGACTTATGCAAAATGAGGAGATAGGAGGTCCTTTTATAGTAATCCTCAAATTCAGGATTCAAATTTGATCTAGGCCTACCACAATTGAAAACATCAGAAGAAGACCCCGACATCGGGCTTCGGGTGAAATCTGGGTCCAAAACCCTAGGAGTAGATTACCATCGGCGATGTGTTCTAGGCAAAATTGGCTCAAATTTCACCGGGACATGGAGACAGTGAATAGGTGCGAAAAAAGAAGAACCAGGTCACGGGGATCAAGCATAACAGGCATTCTGACCTTGAAATCAGCAAAATGGGGCCTAATAGGTCCTAAAGACATCCAATTATGGGTGCTAGCTTTTTAGGACTATACACAACAATTTTAAAATAACATTGCTCCTAAGATTTCATTGACTGATTTGATTTGTTTCAAGCAAGGTGTTAAAAAAAAATGTCTGATTTTATTGGTAGATTTAATTATTTGCATGCTCAAATTGCTTATCCTATGCCTGGTGTAGATGTTCAATGTATTTTCATTTCTAATTCGCAAAAAAACATTAGAGATAAGTTATTATTTGTTAAATTTTCTTCTTTCACCCAATTGTGTGCAGTGCTTCATAATTATCAGCTTTGGGTGAGCCAATTTGAGACCTCCAATCCAATGGCTCCAGTTGATAAGAGTGATGTTGTAACATACCAAATCAAACTGCCAGATAATAAAATCAAATAACTAGCAATTCATGTGAAATAAAAATCTTCTTTTATTCTTAATAAAAGAAGTAACTGCTATCCTTTTTGCATGAAAATGAATAACTTAAAGTTTGTTTACTAACTGAAAGAGATATAATATTTCTTGAATAACTAACTTCACGTGAAAGACAATTTAACTTAAAATTTCCTTTTCTCTAAAACCAAAAGACATAATTCAATAACTAATTTCACATGAAGAGGAAATCAACAATTTTTCCATTTCTTAATTTACTGAATAAAGAAAGAGTAAAGAGCCTGCCTGGATCTAACCCTTAACTAGCACTGAATTTTGATTTCTCACAAGAAAAATTGTGTTCTTTTGCAATTTAATGTTGATTTTGAAATACATGACATTTAATTTCAATTTTCCATTCAAATACAAATAACCATACAATGATCGAATAACAATGCAATTTATTTGATTAAAATCAAATCCCATAATTCCCAATACCAACACCATTCGAAGCATTAAATAACAATGATAACTAAAACATTACATTTCTCAAAGTAATACATTGAAACCAGGGAACGGTTTGGAGCTCTTTTGACTCCATGGCCGCCACGGCTTCATATCTAATTCCACACCATGACTGGCCACAGCTAGTAGAAGTGATGGCGGCAGCTTGTATGGAGACTCCCATGGTAAATCAGAACAGTGTATCCCTCCAAAACGCCTCCCAATTCACCCTTGTTGTAGCTATTAACAATCATTCCAATCCTTCTTAATCCAATCACTCGGCTTCTAGCGTCTAGCGTCTAGCCACAGGCACAAACAATTCACCAACAATGGTTGTTGATTTGAAGTGTCATAAACATGCAAGAATTTACATTCTTTGCAGTTCGTTTTTCCTCCAAAACCCTTAGACAAGACTTCACAATTTTAAAGAACAAGTTTCAATGAAAATGAATAGCATGAATGAATGAATTTGATTTCTCATTAAAGTCTTTTTTCTCAGCCCTTTGGTTGCCTTAAATTGGTCTTCAATCTCAGAATTTTGCCTCCCAAACAACATGCAATCAACTATGGGTTGATTTAATTGTTTAAGAATTTCCCATGATTTTACAAAAAAAAATCTGAACATTATGGGGTATTTTCAGATTTTGGTCTGCAGACTTTATACCTACAGCTCTTTGAACACACTTGGATTGTCTCTCCTTTGCAGTGATTTAGGTTGGAATTGGTCTAGACTCTCAATGTCTTTGAGGCCACCACTTGTATTTTCTAATTTTCTTCATAAAAATCGCAGCTCCCAGGTATCTTCAGATTTTAATCATTTTAAATCCTTCTTTGCATTAATGCCTATGTCCTTTGGATGGTATTTGGGCTGCCTCTATTATTGATAGCAATTTTCATGGATGGCTTTTAAAATTTCAGACCTTTTTTCCTCTTGCCAATTGATTCCAAGGTGGTTGTAGCTTACTTCAGACTTGGCCACTTCTTCCTCTTCTTATTTTGACTCCCAATCTCAAGTCGATTTCCCCTTTGGATTATACTTTCTGTTGTAAGAGCCTTTTTAAAGGAGTTTTGGGCTGGAGTTTCACCCACACAACCAATGTGGGATTAAAACAAACCACATTGAAACTCATGCAACTTGCATTTAATTTATTCCCCTTTTATTTTATAAATTTTCATTTTATGCCATTAAGGAAATTTGATCTCCATAAGGATTATAGGCAAGTTGTTTTACTTTCTAAGTCAATTTTTTACCATCACCAAAAGCGGAGATTTGATCTTCATCCGGATTCCACTTCAATTCAATTCCTATCCACAGGGAAAAATCAATCCCTATAAGGATTATTACAATCCCATACTTAGAATTGTTTTGCCTTGATTTACCCACAAAGGGGAAATTCAATCCCCATCTAGATTTCAACTTGTTTCATTTTAATTATCCATTTGGGGAAAATCGATCTTCACATGGATAGTAATAATTTCACACTTAATATTTTTCATCCATCCTCAATAGCCTACAAGGGGAAATTCAATCTTCATATGGACTTGGGGAGATTTCATGTTCATCTGGACTTTCCTATCTTTGGAGCTCAAAAGTTTTCCAAGTGTTGGATAGGGAGAAATCATCATCATCCGGACAAAGAGGAAAATCCATGTTCATCTGGACTTAGTAAATCCCTTAAAATTTTCTAAGTATAAAAGTCCAAGGGGAAAATCGATGTGCATCTGGATTCTTCACTTGTTCCAAGTTCTTGACATCCATAAGGGGAAATTCGACCCTCATCTGGACAAATTGGTCCTTCATCGCAAATATTTGCTCAAGAGGGGAAATTCTATTTCCATCCGGATTTTATGCATTTTTAGTGGGGAAATTCTATTTCCATCCGGATTTTAATAATTTTTGGTGGAGAAATTCTATTTCCATCCGGATTTTAATAAGTTTTAGTGGGGAAATTCTATTTCCATCCAGATTTAAATGATTTTTAGTGGGGAAAATCTATTTCCATCCGGATTTTATTCATTTATCAAGGGAAAATTGATTTCCATAAGGAATTTTTGCATTTTAAGTATGAAAAAACAATTTTTACATGGATTTTAATGCCCTTTATGCATAAAATATGCCTTTATAATGTATTTTAGACTATTTGTGAAGCCAAAATATTAATGCACTCAGGATTTTTATCTCAACCCATTCCAGCTTGACCTAGAAGAACCTTAATCTGGACACTCCATTTTTCACTTGCAACTCGACAACTTGATGACTTAACCACTCAATCTGTTTGAGCTCTGAATTGCTACTCTGACTGCCAAAAACCTACAACGTCCCCATTTGCAATGGGGCGTTGATGTGAAAACCTTAGAACAGGACCCTACCCCTCCACGCCATTAGAACCTTTAGTCCCAGACCCCCACAAGAGGCACTACCCCTTAACCCTGCTAGGGAACCAACCCCCAAATCTAGCCCCTTGGTGCTCCCATCTTGAGACTCCATGCAACATAGGAAATCTGCAAAAATCGTGATTGTGCCTGATTAATCACAAATCGTGGAGCCAACTAAATTTTTCCCCGAAAATATCTTGATTCGTGAAAAAATATTTGACCTAATTTCAATGATTTTTTCCATTTAAATCACGTTTAAATCTTATTAAACCCCTAAAGATGGAAAAAAGTGAAAAAAATAATTGCGAAAACCCACGAAACCATAGAAAAACTCACAAATTTACCGAATCAATCAAGAATTGAGCCAATACTCAGATGGAATCAAAGTTCGGTGTGGAATTGGTGTGGGAACACTTTGTTATTATAGTCCCTTACTTTTCCTTCCAACCTTTGGAAAACCCTAAACAAATGAGTGGGAGTAGCAATGGCAGTCATCACTCGAATACGAAAGGGCCTGAACCATCCTCAATTGCAGGAGGCATATGAGATAGTGTTGAAGCAGCTGATGCATCGGCTCTAAATTATGTCTTCAATATGACCGAGCTCTCTGCATGTCCCGCCTCGTTGATTTGATGCAAACAAGTATATAATTGATATTATACACTGGTTTAAAAATCATAACTATTATGCACTATTATAGATGGCACGTTGATGGGGAAGGAGTGAACCTCTATAGTTTATAATTAATATTATGCAGAAGTTTTAAAATTTTAATTATTATTAACTATTAATAGATATTAATAGTTATATAATAAATTATAAATAATGTAAAATTTATAACGTATATATTTAATTTTTACTATAAAATTGATATATTCAATTATATATATATATATATATGATTTTTTATTCATAGTATATATATATATATATATATATATATATTTGATTTTATTGTTAACATTTGTCTCCAACTAAAATAGTAGTTGCAAGCTAGGTATTGCCAAAACCAGTGGCTTGATAATCTTTTACTTTAAACTAAAAAAAACGTCTTTTGTTGAATTCTACTCCCCATTAAGGACTTACCAATTACCATTGTGGAATGTAAAGCATTGCAATTGTGGAATATCGTTTGATAAGCTTTCCCAAATATTGAACTACCCCTACAAAACTCCTTGCCTCAATAGCAATGAATGTCTTCGATCACTACAAAATGGCTTCCACTTCCACTAAACTCCTAACAGTAGCTAGATCATTGTGATAAATTTTGATCTCACTTACTTCATAGACTTCGCTAATATTTGATCTCAGACTTAGACAACTATTTGGAGACTGCCCTCTTAAAAAGTCTGATAAATGTTGATCTCAGTTACTTCGTAGACAGCTAATATTTGATCTCAGACTTAGACAACTATTTGGTGAATGTCCTCTTAAATGGTCTGATAAATGTTGATCTCAGTTATTTCATAGACTTAGCTAATATTTGATCTCAGACTTGGACAACTATTTGGTGACTGCCCTCTTAAAAATTTAACTGAATATTTGCCAATGTAATCAGCAATATGAATATAAATGACAAGAATCTATTTTCTACAATTTATGGGTTAAACTTTATTTTATCTGCATAATTTATGGGTTAAACTCTACTTTATTTTCTCTCTATATCTATATGCTATGGAAATGCCCTTAAGTTTAAAAAACTAGTTTTTGTCTCTTTTTCTACAATTTTTGAAGTTTTTTTTTTTAAATCAGATTTTTTCCTGATATTTTCAAAATTCTTATGCTTTTGGTTTACAGATTTATACCCCAAACGTTTTTTGCTGCTATGGGTTATCCAACTTTCTTGCCTTTCTCTTCTCTTGTTAAGAATTTTAAGAGACCCAACTCTAGCTCATGTATCTTTATCGAGAAAAATATTGCCTTCTTTCTATCACCACCTAGTTGACTCCATTCCCACAGAAACTTTGTTTTGTATTGGTGTATACCCCGCTTCAGAGGATCCAACCTTTATCCTATAGAGCTAGATACCTATTTCCAAACTTGTCAAATAGCTTGTAGATCTTTATATATTCATGTAATTTAGAAAAATAGAATAATAATTGCTTGCATCAGTTAGTTCCTAAGGTGGTCAAATACACAAAAAGATGTGGAGGATTACTATGAGTGGTTGCTTGAGATTTTAGCAAAAAGCCATCCATCTTCATTTGCTAAGAATGATATGGAAAATAGATTTTGGAAAAATTGTTAGACTGAGGTGCAAACTGTTTGTATAGTTCACACTTTAAAGCTTAAAAATCTAAATTCTGAAACATATTTTTCAATTTCAGATTTTACATTCTTTAGTGAGTTGAATGTTGAATTTGCAAGTGAGAAATCTTGACAAGTGTTGGTCTTCATGCAATGTGTTTACTAGGGAATTAGGAAAAATATTGCCTCTAAAGTATGTGACTTTCTTCCTAGAAAAAAATCAATCAAATCTATTTACT
Organism: Thuja plicata; assembly: GCA_018584345.1. Taxonomy (NCBI): domain Eukaryota; kingdom Viridiplantae; phylum Streptophyta; class Pinopsida; order Cupressales; family Cupressaceae; genus Thuja; species Thuja plicata. The sequence goes on along the minus strand of MU226552.1, from coordinate 356,530 downwards.
TACATAATGAGCTAATTATTTTACAAAATGAAACTACCAATACATCACTATTTTTTCTGTAATACATTTGTTTATTCTGCATTCCAACATATCAGGTCCAGCTTTAATCTCTAGCCATGGTCTATGACAGCTTTATCTTTTTTAACGAGGGTTCTTCCTTTCACTTGACTCTTTATAATGTTTGTCACATGGAACATCTTTTGTATCTCTTTTAGGGTTTACCCATTTTGGGTTGATGACCCCGTGTTCTAATTTTTCGAAGTATGCATTTTGTTCATGGCCTCTGTTTTCTTTTAGATGTTAGAGTTCATTTAGACTCCATCTTGCTGTTGTGACTAGCTGTACTTTTTAGCATAGTTCCCAGGCTCGCCAAGACTTGCTAGGACATGTCGAGTTCTGAGTTGGGTGACCCTGGTTGAGTCTAAGGGCCCGGGACTCGATCTCGTCCGAGCCATGGGCGTTGCATGCCAAAAACCAGGTTTAGCCAGTCCTGCAAAATTTATGCCAAGTCCTATCAAGTCTTGCCGATTTTTCGCCGAGTCCCGAATCGGGTCACCCTTGCCGAGTTCGAGTCTCGTTTCTATGCTTTTGAGTCCCACTGTCCTAATCTGGTCATTCATGTACATTATAATTTATTTCATTCTTTTCATCGATCCTAATGTTGGGTTATAGTCCTATCCCACATATTTTTTCAATCAGTTTTTATTTTTTATTCATATGAAAACTGTACTAGCAAATGGAGATAATTCTTTTGTTAACAACTTTCATATCAGAATCTTTTTCTAAAGCTCTTATTTCAGACAGGCATAAGGACTGGTGAAATTGCTATTTATGACATGTATATTGCTGATTAATATCGTCTGCAATGCAGGTAGTTTCTGCATTTATTGGGCTTCTTGACATTATTCTTGTCTCAAGAATGAACCTTAAGATGCATATTCCATATCAAGCTTTTGTTTTAGGTGATGAAGCTTTGACTGATGCTATATCCAAGATTCAGGTGATCCCAATGCTTGTACTATCTTCCCAACTTTGCCCTGCAGGTATTGAGGCCACTATCTTTGCTTTCCTGATGTCAGTGTCCAACTTTGGACATACATGTGGTTATTGGTTTGGTGCGCTTCTGCTTAAGTGGCTCCATGTCCAAAAGGATGACTACAGCAAACTTTGGTTAGCGGTGCTTATCCGCAGCCTGATGAGACTGTCTCCCCTCTTGTTTCTCTTTCTTATTCCAGACTGCATGGTAGAAAACATCAACCCCCGTGCATTTCTCTATCAAATGACACACTGACAATGGAAACTGCGAAGGATACTGAGCTCTTTGATAAGGTCTCTGTACATGACTCAAGTTAGTGTTGATACATGACTTACACTAACTACAATGTTTGGCTTCATTGAAGAATGGAAATGCAATAACTAAAAACAATTTTTAGTATTTACATGACCTACCCGCATTGGGAAGCTGTGATGTACAGTATTCAGGAGGTTTAGTACACCCATCCAAGATATGTTTGAAGACAGAAATAAGTTGAAACTGTTGGCAAACGCACATCTCCATTGAGATGTGACGTAAAGTTGCAAATGCCAAAGCTTGAACAAAAACATTTCATTCAAAGTTGACCTTGGCACTTTGTTAACTGTTCAAATGTTTTGTTATTTTTATGAAATATGGTTAAAAAATAAGATATACAAGATTCATGTATATTTGCATGAAAAAATTCAAGTATTCAATCATTACTGAGATGGATAACTGAGATCCTTGTGGATGAGATCTTATAGAAACGAGGTCTTAGAGAGATAAGATACTGCGTCTCTGTGGTCTGTACATTCATTATTGGTGTACTTCCATTATAGATCTTCAGTTCATCTAATCCATCTTTACATCTATTTGTGATTGGATGTGCTGATCTTTTATTTGTTCATAATGCCTTCAAAGTTGTAAAACAGTATTAGAGCTGATTCTTCATGAAATAAATTTTGTTTTATATTTTTTTCAAATTCATTTTTACATAAACATACATGTCTGATTTGATTTATTCATTTTCAATTTGTGTGTGCCATTTCTAAAATCATGTCCCCAAAGTTGATAATGAGCAGGGAATGTTTATACTTGTATAATCATGAAAGTTCAAACAAGAAATATTCTAAGTCCACAAAGGAATATGGCTATGATAAAGATTCTTTGGATGATTAATATTCTCAGGAGAACATTATTCATATGAAAATCCTATGGAATAGCTTGAGTATTTATTACCATTTTAATATGAGAATCCTATTGAACTTTTACTTTCTAGCACATTGTTCATTTCCTCCAATCCATTTGTGAAAGGATATATTCATATTCATCATTAATTCACATATCTGCTTGGTTTGGGAAGTTTAAATCTTAAAATTCAGGGTCTACAGAAGAGTTGGAAGTGAAGATCGACAACCTGACTAACAAGGGCTGCAGAACATTCTTGCGAGAACACTCCTGGTGACACCTAGCAGAAGCATGCTAATATAGTTCACGATATTTGTTACCATATTAATATGAGAATCTTATGGGACATTTATTTTCTAAAACATTATTCATTTATTCCAATCCATTTTTACTTCCATCTGTGAAAGGATATATTCATACTCAATTCACTTATGCTGCTTCTAAAACCCTAAATGGTGTCAAAAGCTAAGGCTTATCATTTATTTAGTTTCGGAAATTTGAGTCTGAAAATTATAGGTCTACAGGAGAGTTGGAAGAGAAGATCCACAACTTCACTAGTAAGGGCTGTGAAGCAGCTATAGTCCCTGCCAAAGATGCACTGGTGTATCACAACACAGTAAAAAATAGAAAACATGTGATGTTGCTACAGTTTCCAATGGTGCACACATAGTCAAATGCATAATTTGTCATGAATGATTTGTCTGTTCACTGTCTGTTTTGTGCTTATGAATCTTTTTTATGTTAACTAAATATTGTTGCAAACTAAACAATTCGTTAGAATTTCAAATAAATTTAAGAATATGGAATCCATGTAGAATTGTCCAAGATTTTGGCACATCTCAAATTTGTTAAGGCATACAATCAAAGGCACCAAAAAGATCCAGCGTGAGTGTGGTCATCATATTCAGGACATGTTATAGGACCTTAGCATATAGGCTTTAAGCTTGATTATGGGCAAAAACTACTTGCAAGTGTGTTTTAATGGTTATTGGCAATGATCATTTAGTGCCTGTTTACAATATTTTGAATATTTGTACACATGTAATGTCCCCATTTTGGCTGACATCATTTTGCGTGCCGGATCAGTCTATCACGGACTCTCGTAGACTGGTGGTTGTGATGAGAGAGTCATCCTGGCATTTATTTGGGAATTGGATGGCTTACTATGCTCTTGGAGATATTATTTTATTTATATTTTATCATTATGTGTTATGCGGGGCCCACATGTTATAATTTTAAGTTGAGATTGCACTTTTATTT
>MU226552.1:335558-352963 GCA_018584345.1 Thuja plicata | reverse complement strand
AATAAATAGAGGGCTTGGGCATTCATTTTGACAAGCTGATTTGAGGATTCTTCTACTTTTCCATATTGGAGCAATTTGTAGTCATTGGTCTGCAAATTTTCATTAGATCTTTGGGAACGATAACTCCATTGGTCCCCAAATTGATAGAGAATAAATTAATTAAGTTAATTAATTATTTGGTCCCTATTTAAAAGAAATATTATTAAGGACCTTTAATTAATTAATGGGGGGGCCTTTTTATTTAATTGTTGTCCGTAGGTGTTTACTGGGTCGGCGTTCTTTTGTAAACCCTCAGGAGTTTCTCCGAAGGGGTATTTATGTCCGGCATGTAGGTAGTTGTAGATATATATTGAATTTTGGATATTTTATTATTATTGAGAATTCCAGTTGGAGTTCTGCTCTATCCGCCATTTCGGAAGTGAAAGACCTTCCCTATTTGGTTTGTTGCAGTTTCAGTGCGATTCATCCCTCACCCTATTCTGCTTTGTATTGTTCGGTTTCGGATCTGGCAAATCTGAAGCACCAACACTTTTTTTGAAGCAAATTATTATTTCTGGCATCGTTGGTATTTTGGCGACCACCTATCTGGCATCCATTCTTGTGTTATCATTATTGAATACATTTGTCTATTGCTTGTGCATAGCCGGGAACTCTTGTATATGGTGCATCACACTATTGTCTTTATCTAATATCTTTGTGTCATTCTCTATACATCTGCACGTGTAATTAACAGGGGAGGTCGTACGGCCATTAGGAGTGTACGCACGACTTCGGGAAGTGATCGTACAGTCACATTCCAGACCGTACAAATAACATCGCTGCTTTACTGTACGGCATGTGGATTATCCTTACTGTACGTCAATCATCACCAGCGACAACATATATACCGTACGGCTTAAGGAGTCTAGCAACAAACTTGGTCACCGTACGGTGGTCTAGCTGCCAAGACATTTCCATACAGAAGAGACAGGAGCAGAGTGGGATAATTAGTGGTACGGCTAGCTGTCAGTCGTACAAAGTCAGTTGTACGAACGTTGGACTGTTGAAGGCTTGTCTGTGGTGCTTGGCACTGCATCTGTTAGGGTGTATCCTTAGCTTTGTCGACCATACATTGCATTGCTCAATTTCGTACAGTGGTGCGCCTAAATCACCCATTCGGGACATTACAAGTTCTTGTTATGGTAAATCGATGTTGTTGCAGTTGTATTAAACAGAGGAGATGAAAGTTCCTTATATAGATTTACAAAGACGATATTCTAAAAGAAACAATCGTGAACTAAAGACAAAAATAGAAACTACCTAATAAACTAAAGATTAACTAAGATGACCATTAAAGAAACATTATCATATTCTAAAACCCTCCCTTAATGGTCATCATCTAACTGCTGTCTTTTTGTCACAAATTCTTCTGAACACTCTGCATCCCCAAGCAGCAAAATAAATTATGATTTTTCTGGAAAAAATCATTCAAAACTCTTTGAACCAGCACTTCAATTTTTCATAAAAAAAAACTTCTGGAAAAATTCCAGGTAGAAAGAGCTCCGAAATTTTATTAAAAATTTGAAGAAAACATCCTGAGCTCTGATACCATGTTATGGTAAATCGATGTTGTTGCAGTTGTATTAAACAGAGGAGATGAATGCTCCTTAAATAGATTTACAAAGACGATGTTTCTAAAAGAAACAATCGTGAACTAAAGACGAAAATATAAACCACCTAATAAACTAAAGATTAACTAAGATGACCATTAAAGAAACATTATAATATTCTAATAGGTCTAACATGACAAAAATTGGCAGTCCCTATAAGGAAGTCATCTTGAACCTAAATCGAAGTATCAATTTTAGCTAGTCTCTTTACATTAAAATGAATTGAATTCAAGCTCATCCATTTGAAATTTCCAAATGCAGATTTGATGGAAGTCAGGTCCTTCTCAACCAATACTCTACCAGACATCTTAGGAGTCCATGGACCATTTAACAACCAAGATCCTTTAGTGTGTAACATAACTATAATAACTACCTACAATTTGGAGGATTCCTAACATTAAGTGTTATTCCAGCAATTTATTTTGCTACGTCCTTCCAGATTTCTCTAATGATGACAATCACAAAAATATAGAAATAAATTAGCATTGTGGTCTCTGATTTTATAAGTTGCCCTGCAATTTAAGCATGACTAAACCTTATAAAAATCACATTTCTCAACACTTCATTAGCAACAAAAGGGAGACTTGAATGCTTTTAAGTAACATAATTATAACTAAATATCTAATATTTGAAGGATTCTTAACATTAAGTGCTATTCTAGCAATTATTTTGCTACGTCCTTCCAGCTTTCTCCAGTGGTAACTATCACAGAAATGTAGAATCAAATGAGCGTTGTGATCTCATATTGAATAAGTTGCCCTGTAGTTTAAGCATGACTGAACTTGAGAAGAACCACATTTCTCTAACACTTCATTAGAGACAACAGGGAGACTTGTTTTGCTTATTCTAAGCCACCTGTACATTTACAATCTTATTGACCTAATCAAACTAATTCTGATAAGTTATTTATTATTTCTACAGGAGTTATAAATGTAAGTAAGAACTTATTGTTTATTGTTTATCCATTTTAGAGACCACTCCATTAAACAAAAAGTTTCACCAAAGCAGTATTTGTACTTCATCAATCTATATCACATGAATATATAGCCAAAGACGGTTTGAATAATTAATTTTACAGTTAGAGAACTGCAAAAGTTTCCTTTCAGTCATTATAAAAACAAATCTCCTTTCTTCTTGAGTGGGGCAAGAGGTTAAAGCAATGTTGTTATATGTAGCCAAGTTCAAATAGTCCAGCCCAATGACAAAGATGTTGAGCTTGAAGCTACCCGAATAGAGATGGGGAAAGAAAATATCCATTTAAATTTTAATTAAATGTAGGTAATCAAGTAGATTCAATCAAATGAGTTGAAATATATGCATAGAAACTTATTGAGAGAACTCGCAAATTCCTAGAACTAGGGGATTTTAAATTAGTGGCAGTTATGACCCAAGTATCATATAGATTTGACCACTCCTACAAATCCAGAGGAGAGTAACAGATACAAACCAGAAGTAGGAGTGTGACTGCTAGCTAGACATCCAAACCTGACAAATATAATAGTTATTATTAAGCAATGAGCGTGTTGCATCAGATTTTGTGCAGCTATTAACTACAAGCTAAGTTACTGGTTTGAATCCAGGTACAGATGCAGGTACGAGAACCTGGTACGTGGATACTTGAAAAAAAAATTTGGGGGGGGGGCGGGGGGGTTGGATATGTTTGGGTACATGTGTGTGTGTGTGTTATAAATTTATATAAATACAAAAAAAATGAAAGAAATATACAAAATTAATCAAAAATATAGGAAAAGAGGAGATGACAGTGGCACATATCACAATGCCTTACCAACACTAAAAACTTTATATGTGGGGCCTGGTTTTATCAAAATCTTTAGAAAAGTGGAGATAACACATAATACGAAATTACATGTACAACTCACCTGCTCATGATCTCATCTTTCTTTTCTGTCTCAACTTTGCATCATGCGAAGACAGTTCTACAATTTATTGCTTGTATATACACAGACTACCATTTGCCAAGAGCTTGGCTCTTCCAAGGTTTAGTCTTATGGACACCTGCAATCTATTTACTAAACAAGTGCAGTATTGAGCAACTGACATAAGCCATTGGACTTACGATTAGTGTAACATCCAAATGTATTATCCACACAAAAAAGGCATTTGTTTCCAGAACGCTTAACGGTCTGATCTCAGGTATACAAATTAGACAGAGAAATAAAAGTGGTTAGGTACATAGGAGGGAAGCATGTGGGCCTAAATGTGGATTGCTATCTTCAAATTGACTATGAAAAATATGATTAATTGACACAGTCTAACAGTGTTGCCTAACAGCAAAAAAAATCCATGTATACAGCATCTAAAATGATTGATTGTCATGATGCATAACATAATTTTTGCTATATGGCCCACTTATTGAGTATCGATGTCTTCTAGAATATATTTATGATTATTACCACATTCCTAAACTTGGTACTTCGGTACATTGCATAAACCAGGCAAAGGAGGCTGATCTCCTTCAAAAGTTGATCCCAGATGCACCTGGATGCTGTCCGGGTGCTCATCCACAGCCTGTGGATGCACATCCACACGGCATCCGGATGCATCCCCCGGCCCATCTGCACCCAAATGCATCCACACCAGGATGCAGGGGCAGGGTGGTGCGAATCCAGTAACTAAGACTACAAGGAATACATAAAAAAGGAAACACAAATCTATTTCATGTATAATAGATCCTTCCCAAGTATTTGGCCTCTGCCTGTTAGAAAGAACAGGTATAGGCTTGTGTAAAATGGATACTAATGTCCCATTAATAATTTAATATTAGAGTCTGCACTGGTTTCTTGGTCTTTTCGGATTAATAGTTTACACTCTCTGGTATCCTCACAGGCTCTGCTTTTCTATTAGTATTTTGCTCACATTTGGAGATTACACTTAAAAATCCTCCTAAAACAATTGTGAATATCTATTTTAAGATTCAATGTAAAAAGTGGAAGAATTCAATCAAAATCACAATCTCAGATTGAAACTTTTCTCTCCTCAGTTGCCACCACTTGGAAATGTGATGATAATATATGATCTAGCAAACTAGAAATTTTGTAGTAATTGTATACAATTGCAGCACAAACTCTAAAAGATAAACTTAAGAATGGGAAGATATAAAATACATATAGGACTTGAATCTCCCTGTTATGCTTCGAGATATATAATCTTTGCTATTTATAATAACTGGAAACTGTTCTTACCAGTGCCATATAGAGTTGTGTTGCTAGCCCCAGATACAGAAAAATAAATTCGTCAGCAAGATATAGACAGTTGTTTTGAGATGCACATCCAGATTCCTTTCAGAAGACTACAATTGTATACATAATAATTAACAGATTTTAGGAATATTTTAACCATACCTTAATGACATCAACATATTTAATTTTGGGACTAACATATGAACAATTATCACATAACATTTTAAAAAAATCGCCACTCTGAAGGCAGAGGCAGATATTCACTTGGCAGAAAGTAGCAGCACCGCATTTTGGAATAAAGAACAAAATAGCTTAGGATTAAATATTAATAAAGAAGTCAATCCAACAGTAGCAGCTGAAACTCTAAACTATGCAATATTTATTAGTATCTTTTAAAAAACAAGAATTAAACGATAATCATATATCCTGTAAGAGCAGGGCCAAGAAAGACTCACAGTTTTCCGGTTCCAAACAGAAGGCAATAAGATTAAACAGGTCCCTGCAATATTGTTAATTGAAAATCAGATTAAAAAGAAATTCTATTGATTCTTATATTTTGGAAGCGCATACACCAATACTCTCCAAACACTACCATCAGCAAAGACTAGTGAATAGGAATTTTAAAAAGATGTGTGGACACTTAATTGAAAGGGATCAACTGATTGCTTACCCTGCAGCCCATGTCCTAAGAAAGGCAAGGAAAACACCATCTTCAAGTTGGTAATAATCAGAGGCATTTCTGAAACTGCCCAGAAGAAAAAACTGAATTTACAACTTACATTGTTGAGAATTACCTGCATATAAAAGAACAGATGGCCCTATTCAATTCAATGTAAAATATATCAATGCAGAAGGAATTATGGGAAGAAAATAATTTTCCTATGTTCTTTTTAGGGTGTGGACAGACCTAGCATGAGTGGAAGTGGGAACATTCAGATACAATTACTTTCCCTGTTTTGAAGTCATAATTCCGAAATTAAAGTTACCTCACTGCCTATTGAATCTGCTCAGCCTCGGATGAATTATTCAAATTGTCATCAATGGTTTCTGCAATTACCTACTACAAGCTCCACCTGGTCAGAGAAAACCTGTTGCGGCTTGCATGGCATTTATAGCGTGAAATATACAGATTGGAGAAAAGCGGACGCCAGATAAAATGGAAAAACAAACGGCCGTTTTTGCGTTTTTTTTTTTCAAATTTCAGTGATGTTCCAAATCCCATTAAATAGGCTATGTCGGAACACTTTTGTGTGGGAATTTTTAGGGAAAAGACGTGGGGATTGACTCGATTTTTGGTTAAATTTCGCATATCTGCAAATCTTCTTTATAAAATCTACGATTCTATGATCATCAAACTAATTAGTTTTTAATATTTCTATTTTCTAATCAAAAAAATAACAAATAGACTCCTCATAATTTTATTATAACTTATTTATTAATTGATCTACATTAATTTATATTTTTCTATATGTATTTCTGAATTTAATGTAAAATAAATTTATTAAAAAAAATAGTGTATATTCGTGAAATTCAAAAGTAACAAATTACCTTCTTCGGGTATTAGCCAAGTTAACCTCCATTAATGGCAAGATTTGTGAGCAGAGATCCGAGCAGAGTTTTCAGTGGACATAGAGCTGGGCAGAAATGGCAGATGTATGGCTTCAGGGGACCACAGCAATCACAGAGTCAACTGTTCGAACAGTATTGCATTCAACAAGGAATTTCTAGTAGCGATAAGGGTTTTAATCGATATAAGCATGATGAAATTGATAGGCTTCAAAGCAGACACGGGTGCCAACCTTCTGGGTTTCAGTCGGTCCCTTTTGCTCAGAAAAATCCGCCCACAAATGACAAAATGTTGCAACCGGATTTTGATGATCCTATGAGGATATTTAGAGGGAGAGTGATAGTCCAACCGGCAAAACCCTTCTTCGTTAACCCCAGATTTAGTATTATGAAAACAGGAAAAAATCAAGATAGGGCTCAGAACAAGAAGGGTCTATAAATGTCAACATCAGAGAAAAATCGGCATCACATGCTGCCAACTAATCTGCACCTCAACCTGCCTAGACTCAATACAAAACAAACTCTAGAGCGTGATGGTACGACTATGCAAACAACTAAGAAACAAGTGGTACCATTCAAACAGGCGCTTACCTCTTTGGGTCGAGGGTTTTTTGAAAAGCATCAGGAGCGGGAAAAAAATTTGAATCCATTTCGACCGAGTGTCAAAAGGTTTAGACATATGCCAAACCAAAAAAGTAGGACACGGGGTCGCCTCTTCCAAAAACAACAAATATTTGATATTTGTGAAGGCATGCCCCCGAGCTCCTCGATAGTCATTCAGGGGAATCAGGATCAGGATAATGTTAGGAAGGAGTCAAAGTTTATGAAGCAGAAAACAACTGGAACTTTTCTACCACATCAGCGGCCAATGACAAGCTTCAACCCAATACAAGCTTTGCAAACCTGGAGGATTAAACAGAGACAGATACAACCGGATCTACAGCAAGATCCTGACCTCCAGCGTACGTCAACAATTACTTTTCCAGACCATTTGCTCCAGGATCAAATTCATCTCCTTCAGGACAAAGCACTTATAGGTAAATTCTCGAAACCAGATCTGTCAATTGATGATATAAAGATTTGGGCCTTGGATAATTGGATAGGGTTTTCAGATATATTTTGGGTAGACATCAAGTTGGGTTATTTTCTTGCTAAATTTGAATCCATCGAATCGAGAGATGTTGTCCATAAGAATAAAAGTTGGTTTTATAAAGGATTGGGCCTCTTTACCTCGATTTGGACCCCTAATGTCATACTCGAAGATAGAGCCCCTCTATTCTTCCCAATCTGGATAGCTTTACCAAACTTGCCATTAGAATACAGAGATCTGGACGTCATAGAAATTATTGCCAACAAACTAGGAATCTTTACTAAACATGATCTAATTCCCTTTGGGTTTCCACACCGAGAGGTTAGAGTATGCATACTACATGATAATGTCAAGGTACTGCCAAAATCCATCTACTTAAACTCCAAATGGGGCCGATGGGAACAAAGTGTTGTTATCCAAAATGAAGATACCATCATGTTATACCAGAATCGATTAGGACACTTCACAGAACAATGTAGTACCCAATCATGCTCCCAGATGAGGGTATGTGAAAGCCAATGCACAAATCCTCTCAAATGTTCATTCCGTCGGAATTCTCATTACTCTCAGCATATAGAAATGAATGCATTGATAGATTATTCCGACAAAGCCCTGCAACCTAATCTGTATTCATATGAGTCGATCATCTATTTCTATTGTGCAATAAGATATATTTTGATGATCCTCAACAATACCAATCAGAACATGCTGCTAGACTGGAAGTCACCAGAAGTACATAATCCAGATATGGATGAGTTAGTACAACAACTCATGTACTCTGACTCCCCAATTAAAAAGCCAATTACACATGAGGCACTTGATGAAGAAACTCTGAGTAATCTCCGAGCTAGGAAAATATCAGATCAACTGTTGACAGAGCTAGCCAATAAAATAATATATGAGATAGCAGAGGAAGAAGGTATAACACTACAAGAAGAAGATTACATTTCAATGAACTCTCAGTAGCACAACAAAAATGCAACATCAGATCAAGATATCCATGAGTTTAAGGAAGCAGGTCAAGCAGCAATACATATCAATATCACAGAGGATGAGGGTCTGCAGACGCCCACAATAGCTCACAACCCGAGTAGCTCTCAACAGATAAATCAAATTTATCAAGAAACATACTGGCCTTGTAAGCAGATTATATCATCAATATTGATGGGGGATAACATCAATACTGAGGTCCAACAAGATCTGTCAATGGAAAACATGGAGTATAATCTGGAAGGGGAAATATATAGACAGATAGATGTACTAGATCTCACAAAAACCAAAGAAGAATGGCAGGAGGATAAAGCAAGGGTGTCATCCCCGAAAACTGATGAGTTAACATACTCTCAAATTAGTGAGTGGATTCAAAGTAACACATTCATTGGGCAAAACAATGTCCTCTTAAACATTCTATTAAAGCTAAGAAGAAAGAACCAAGGGTTGTTTGGAAAGAGAAAAAATCTCCCACTCCTCCAGTCCCATTCAATGTTTCAGAAGAGAAAGAAACAAGAGAAGATCTGAATGCTGATCTCTCAAATCAGTCTAAGGAAGATACCTTTCAGTTATCAGTTGATAAAGACTTACCTCAGATCCTGGAGCAGGAGGATTCAACTAATACAGAACAAAGGGAAATAGTGGAAGACTCCCTACTTGTTTCTAACAGTCCTCTAGTAAGGAATAGGGAGAACGATCTCCAGACCCAAAATGTCTCTATGGAAGATAGGGTTATAAAGGAGCTTCAAGCCTCTACAAGAGTGATACAAAATGAGAAAGGAAGCAATAATGAAAAAAATGAACAGGAACTAACAGCAGGGAGCTTTTTGGTTTCCTCACCCTTAGTGAAAGAGCAGCCTATGTCTGGTGCTAATGGAAATAGTAGTAAGAGTTGGTCTGAAGTCAGTGAGGAGGATTCTCAAAAAGAAAGTCTTGAGGATTCATCTCCTTTCCCGGTAAAACAGGAGCCCCAATGGTCAGAGGTGAAAAATAACAAGAAGGACAAAAAACCCTCTAAGAAAGGAGGACTGAACCTTAAAGCCCAAGAATCAGGGAAGAAGTCAGAAACAACCCCTCTAGGGGGAGTCTAGACCAGAAGAAAAAAAGCAGATGTAGGTTCTCCCCAGGGAGGAAGAGGCAGGCCTTCACAAAAAGCTATTAGAGAGCTAGAAGCAAAACAGAGTATCGCAGATGGTAAGCAATCTACTATCCCAGAGATTTGCTCCCCAACTAATTAAATGAAGATCATTTCCTGGAATATTAGAGGTCTAAATAGCCCTCATAAACAGGATGTTCTTAGAAACTTGGTAAGAGACTCAAACCCTGATATCATTCTTATCCAGGAAACTAAAATGTCAAGAGAAAAAGTTGAAAAAATTAACCCTTTTAAGAATGGTAGCAGTATTGGCAGTGATTCTAAAGGCGCCTCTGGTGGTGTTGTGATTTTCTGGAACAATGCTATTGTTAATTGTAAGAAGATTCACGTTGAGAAGAATATTATCCTTATTTGTGCAAAGCATATAAAATTGGATTACTCTTGGAACCTCATGAACATTTATGCCCATATTACAAAAAATGGTAGACTCAGATTCTGGAAAAGACTTAAAGAAATTAGGAATGACTTCCAGGCAAATAGTTGGATGGTGATGGGGGACTTTAATACCCCCTGCTGGTAGAAGATAAAATGTGAGGTGCTCTCTCTCAAGTTGACAGTAGAATGGATCTTATGGAGTATATTAATGACCAATCCTTCTTAGATATGGAGCTAGAAGGTATTTCCTACACATGGTCGAACAGAAGAACAAGTGTGGATCTTATACAGGTGAAACTTGATAGAACCCTTCTCTCAATTGATTGGCTGTCTAAATTCTCATGCTCTTTATCCTCTTCTATAAGGATTGGCTCTGATCATTTCCCTATAATCTTCAATGCCAATATCTTGAATGGTAAAAAGAATATTCCATTTCACTTTGAGAAGATGTGGTTAGCCCACCCTAATCTAAAAGACAGCATATCCAAGTGGTGGAACTATAATCAGGAAGGTACTGCTATGTATAAGATAGCCAAAAAGTTGAGTAATGTTAAGAAAAATATTAAAATCTGGAATAAGGAAGTTTTCGGGGATATATTCAAGGCTAAAAGTATCAAAAAGGAAGAGATCAAGGCTATCCAAGAGATTATTCAAAAAGAGGGTCTCTCAGAGGAACATAGAAGTATGGAGAATATCTTGGTTGCAGAATATCATAACATCATTTCTAAGGAGGAATCCTTTTGGAGGCAAAGATCAAGAGCTCTCTGGCTTAAAGATGGGGACAAAAATACTAGATTTTTTCACTTGACTGCTTTGAAACACAAAGCTATCAACAGAATTTCCTCATTAAAAGTTAACAATCAGCTCCTTGTTAATGAAGAAGAGATAAGAAAGGAAATGCTTCTCTCCTTTTCTCGTCTCCTAACTAGAGATGATTTGCTTGATCCCCTGAATCAAAATGAAATTATCTCTGCCATTCCTTCCTTGATAGACAGTAATACTAACTCCAGACTTAAGGCTATCCCGGATGTCAAGGAAATCAGAGATGCTGTCTTTTCCTTTGAAGGCGATAAATCTCCGGGCCCAGATGGCTTTCCTCTTTTCTTTTTTCAGCAGTTTTGGGAGATCACTGGTTAGGATGTGTGCAATGTTGTTAAAGAATTCTTTGGAACGAAATCTCTTCTTAGAGAACTTAATGCCACCTTTTTAGTTCTTGTACCTAAATTTCATGGTGCTAATACGGTGGAATCTTTCAGACCAATCAGTCTTTGTAATGGTATGTATAAGATTATAGCTAAAGTTATGACATCCAGATTGCTTTCTCTTCTGCCTTCAATTATATCCCCTCAGCAGAATGGATTCGTCCTAGGGCGTCAAATTCTTGATTCCATTGTGGTTTTTCATGAGAATATTCATTCTCTTGAAACTGCCAAGAAACAGGGCTTTCTCATGAAATTGGACCTTTCCAAAGCCTATGATAGGGTTGACTGGAAGTTTCTCCAAAAAATTTTAAGTAGCTTTGGCTTTGATGAGGGGGTTATCAAAATAGTTAATCAACTGGTCTCTACTGTGTCCTCCTTTGTGATGGTGAATGGTGGGTCTTCCAATTTTTTCAAACCTTCAAGGGGTCTAAGGCAGGGGGATCCTATCTCTCCTATTCTGTTTGCTATATTGGCTGAAGGGTTGGGAAGATATATCTCTAAACTTGTTAATTCCAGTTTTTTATCTGGCCTTTGTCCCTCCTCAGCCAGAATATCATGCTCCCATGAACAATTTGTTGATGATACTCTTATTATGGGTGAAGCTACAGTGAAAGAAGCAAGGAACCTTAAAAAAGCCTTATCTATTTACATCTCGGCAACTGGCCAATTTATCAATTGGGAAAAGAGCTCAATATTCTTTATCAATACTCCTCTTGAGAGGCAAAATAAGATATCTTAAATTCTTGGTTGCAACATTGGTGTGCTTCCCTCATCCTACTTGGGGCTTCCCCTATGCTCAAAACCTCCTGATATCTTCTGGAATCAAATTGTTGATAGATTCAACAGGAAGCTGGCTGGCTGGAAAGGTGCTCTCTTGAGTAGTGCAGGTAAACTTCAGCTGTTGAAATCCACATTGCAAAACTTGCCTATGTATGCGTTAAGCCTTTTTAAGATCCCCCATAAGTTTGCAATGGTGCTGGAAACTATCCAAAAATGTTTTTTATGGACTGGAGTTGAAGAGAAAAAAAGGCTCAGCTTGATAGCCTGGGAAAAAGTTTGCAAACCTAAAAATAAAGGGGGTCTGGGGATTAGACCTATTAAGATCATTAATAAGGCTCTCCTGGCTAAGTAGGTATGGAGAATTTTTGGTGACTCTAAGCAATGGAACAGTATAATTAAAAACAAGTACCTCACCAACTCAAACAGTTTAAAGGATCTCTTAAATAAAGATAATATAGTCAATGGTTCTTACATTTGGAATAGTTTATGTTCCTCCATTGATCTACTGACAAAAGGTATAAGATGGAATCTGGGAGATGGATCCACTATTGATTTCTGGGATGATCCCTGGATTTATGATCATCCTCTGACCAAAATACAAGAATGGAAGGATTCAATTACCCAAGCTAAAAATACAATTGGATATAAAGTCTCTGACTATAGGAATACCAATTCCTGGAAGGATCTATATTGCATTGACAGAATTTTTTTACCCCTTATGTTAGACTTGCAGTCCTGGATCAGTGAAGGTAATATTCCAGACAAGATGGTGTGGAATTTTTCTACTAATGGTGAATTCACGGTGTCCTCTGCTAGCTCCCTTGAATTCTCTAAGGAAACTAAGCCCCAATGTGCTACTATCTGGTATAAATTCCTAACTCCCAAGATTAACTTTTTCTATTGGATTCTTATCCAGAATAAGCCCCTTACTATTGATAACTTGGTTAAAAGAGGTTTCTATCATGTTAACATATGCAGTCTTTGTCTTGATCAAGCTGAATCCTATGATCACCTTATGATTCACTGTAGTTTTACCAGGAAAGTTTGGTCTTTGGTTTTTCAAAATTGGAATCTGGCCTGGCTTTTCCCAAATTCTTGGCAGGACTTTGTTACTCAATGGAGATGTCCTTTTGAAAATGATATGGTTAGACAATTCTGGAATCTTATCCCGCCTCATCTTTACTGGGGTATCTGGAAGGAAAGAAATAACAGAATCTTCAGAGAGAAAAGATCTAAACCTGAAATTGTCTTCAACATAATATCTAGATCTTTAAAGGAAAACTTCAGCTCTGCTATAATCAATAGCAATAATAAGTTTAGTTCTTTCCTCCCGGAAGTCAACTGGTCTAATTGGAACTTTCCACTTCTCAAAAATCTTGATTGCTCCCAAAGAGTTTTATCTGTCTGGACTGCTCCTCCTACTGGCTGGATTAAAGCCAATTTTGATGGTGCCTCTAAGGGCAACCCGGGTGTCTCTGGGGGAGGGGGCATCATCAGAGATAGCTTTGGTAACTTTCTTGGAGCTATTTCAATTCCCTTGGGATTTCAATCAAATCACAGAGCAGAGGCCTTGGCAGCCTTGAATACTATCATGTTGGTGGAAGAAATGGGATTCAAAAGAGTATGGCTCGAAGGTGACTCTTTGAATATAATTAACAATATTAAAGAAATCAGTCCTCCCTCTTGGACTATAGAGAAAATTATCCTTAAAATAATATCTATAGTTAAAACCTTTGAAGCAGTTCATATATCTCACAACTATCGGGAGAGTAATCAGGTTGTTGATTACCTTGCTAATATTGGAGCCAAAAGTGACGGAATTCAAAAATGGAAAGGTACACCTATGAATAATGAAGCGGTCAAATCAATTATCAATTATGATAAAATCAGGCATAAAGAAGGTATCATTAAAAGTGTTGTTAATGGCACAAAATAATTCATCTCAGATTGGGAGGATTTGGAATGACGGCCAAATCAAGGTGAAGTACACACCCAAGATGTGGTTTTTAACCCTAATTATTAAAGCTCAAACTTTTATGCTCGCTGCTATTATCTGTGGCCAGTTCGAGCATGTGAAGAGAAAAGAGGCTAAGAATAAAAGAATCAACCAGTTGGAGATAAATCATCATAAAAACGCTTCCCAGCCTGAGGAAAAAAAGCAGGTGAAATTTGTCACCATGGGAGGTGATCTTAGAAGGGAGGAGCCTACGGAATGCAAGTGGAAGAAAGATAAGGAAGTGTGGAGAATTCTGAAGAAAGGGCAGGTTCATCATTTTCTCAAGAGACTTCATGGTTTTGATCATGATGTTTCAAAAGCTTTTACAGAGGGCTGGGACAAGGGCATGGTTAATATGGCTGGCGAATCATTTAGACTCAGCCTGGAGGTCTTGTCTGACATCACTGGTCTCCCCCTGGAAGGGCTGAACTACTCTAAAGAGGTGAAAGTGGGAACCAGAGCGTACAAGAAATTTCCAGATACTGATGAGGAGAGGGCTCTTCTGGTGAAAGGTAAGAAAGACTATGTCTAAATTGAGAATATTGATAAAGTCTGGGGCTCTGTTATTAAAGCTATAATGGAATACTTTACGTTGGAGGGTCGATTCTCTAGGGTATATAATTACCACTTTGCCCTAGTTAATCATTTTAGACATGAGATTCTTATCTCCTTCCCCTTCTACCTCCTCTAGTCGCTTAATCAGAGCATTTCCGACTTCAGAATGAAGAATGCCCCTATTCTCCATGTCGGCCTTATTCTCCTTATTGCAGACTATGCTAGAGATCATGTTCCTGACCCAATCCCTGCCCTGATCAAAAAGAGGAAGTCTGTGGGGTCTCTGCCTAAGTCTTCTAAACCCAAAAAAGCCTCTCAGCCCTCTGGACCGTCCTCTTCTTACTCTCCGGTTGTTTTGAAGAAAGCTAAACATCCTAGTGGTATTGCTGGTGCGGATAAGATTGTTCCAGACATTCCTTCTAGTCCTCATATCCAGGAGTCTGATGGTGAGAAGCATATCCCTCAGGAATCAGAAATTGAAGGTGCCCAGAATCACAAGAGGGATCCTAGTGTTGAGTTGTCTCCCTCTACCCAGACCCCTGTGGTGAAGGATACGGTGGACCCCAAAATCACAAATGTCAAGGGAAACCTAGAGGAAAGTTGTGTCATCCCTAAAACTGTGGAAAAATTTAATTCTGGCTTGAAAAATGTTAACACAGAAGGTAATGAGATTAAAGGGATAGAGACTGATAAGAACAAAGAAGCAGAAATTAATACAATTGATAGTGATGCTGAAATTTCAGGGGATAATAGCTTCAAAGTCCTTGAAGAGGAAAACTTTGAGTCCCATGAGTCTCCTAGCTATGAGAAGGAGAATATGAAAGATGAAAGAGACAGAAACTTCCAGGGGAGTAAACTCCAGCCTCTCCAAAGAGATATTCAAAGGATGGACTCTGAGGTCAGAAGGACCATCGTTATGTCTCCCCTGGAAATAGCCAAAAATAAGTCAATCTATAGCTACAATTTGGATAAATGGGTGCAAAGTGACCTGGTTGAACTCAAAAATAGATGCATCAAGCTGGAAAACAAGAGTTCCTTGATTGAAGAAACCATGTCTTCTCTCAGAAGTGATCTCTCCCATAATTCCAATATTCATGTCAAAGACCATAGCTCTGATATTGATGAAAAAATTATAAATTCTGTAGAGTTAGCTATGATCCCCATTCAAAAGAAAATTAACGGGAATGAAGAAATGTTGAAACATTTGCTTACACTGGTGAATACTGGTATGAGGGCAAATCTTGAGAATCTGGTGTCTCTGAGCAATTGGCTGGAAGGTAATAAAGACAATGCTGAACATTTTGTTACTTCCCAGCAAATGGGTCCTGGTACCCGTACAAGATCCAAGAAGCAGAAGATTGAGGATCCGGACCTCCAGAAGCTGAGAGAGAATGTGATTACTATGAAGACTCAGCTGGTGGATTCTGAGTGCTTTCTGAAGTCACTGCTCTGACTTTGGTGCTGGCGGTCTTTCTTTCTGTTTTCCTTCCAGCGTTCCTTTTGTTTTTTGTCTTGAATGTACTTATTGCTATATCTGGGTTATGACCCTTTGTAGTCTGCTCCCCTCTTTGGGGCATTCTGTTGCTCTTTGGGCTTTTTTGCCTTTCCTTTCTATGCTTTGTTAAAGGGTTTCGGGATTCCCTTCAAAACCTGCTTTTACCATAATCAAAAATGCATTCATAGATACGGAGGGAAATCAAACAATAATAGATCAGGAAGTCTATGATGACTTTAAGACTGAAACAAATGGACCAAGATCTAAACAACTAGCTTTTGATACTACCACCACACTATCACTTGAACAAACTCCAATTCAAGATATACAGGTTAAAGTCACACTAAGAAAGAGAGGAAGAACGCCAAAAAGCAGTCTAATTAAGCAAGAAATAGCAGCAGGTATTCAATCAACACTGGACAGAAAATTCACATCTATCAAAAGATCGACGAGGAGAACCAAGTGTTCTCCTTGTCAACAATGAAGATTTCCTCTTGGAATGTCAGAGGACTAAATGCCTCTGACAAAAGAAAAAGAATTAAGCAAGAGCTGAATTCTTTAACAGCGGAAGTGATACTTCTTCAAGAAACCAAGATGTCAATAGAAGTGTTTAATAAAACAATTGGGAATTGGTCAAAATGGAATACTACACATAGCCCAGCGATTGGTGCTTCAGGTGGGTTAGCTATTCTTTGGGACCCTAAACTAATACTAGGACATCCAATTCATAATAGGGACAATTGGCAAGTCATAAGATTGGAGAGCTTTGAAATAAAAATTCTGTTATTTAACATTTATGGGCCTACCCCAACTTAGGACAAGCAGAGACTATGGATGGAAATAGCTCAGTTTATACAAAGTCAATCAGAATCACACCTCATAATGGGTGGGGATTTCAATGCCATACTCAAACTATCAGAAAAGATTGGTGGAATTTGTCCACCGCTGAGAACAATTCAGGATTTCTCCACTTTTGTGAAAGATAATGACTTAATGGATGTTGAACCATTAAATGGAACATTTACATGGACTAATAAAAGGGTAAAGTTTTCACAGATAGCGGTCAGATTAGATAGGTTTCTTCTTGCTCAGTGTTGGAAATTAGCAAATGTTACATATCATTCATAAATCCTTCCTCGGCCAGGATCATACCACTTCCCAATTTGTTTGCATATGACTTCAACAACTTTAAGACAAGGCTTCCAATCTAGGCCATCTTTCAACTTTGAAAGAATGTGGCTACGTCATCCATGTTTCTTACCTTCACTTAAACAATGCTGGGTATCTGCCCCAAAAATAGAAGGTACTAAAATGTTCCAATTTGCAAATAAGCTGAAACACATCAAAAAGT
>MU226552.1:317777-335508 GCA_018584345.1 Thuja plicata | reverse complement strand
GAGAAGACCTTTAAGAATATCTTTTCAGAAAAAGAATCAGTTAAGGAAAAATTAGAAGATATATATAACATTATCATCAAACAAGGAATGGATGAGGATTCATACACCACACAGAAAAGTTTAATGCAAGAATGGGAGGAAATATGCAGTAGAGAAGAGGAATATTGGAGACAAAAGTCAAGGGAGCTGTGGCTAAAAGATGGAGATAGAAACACTAAATACTTTCATGCATCAGCAAAACAGAAAGCAACGAGTAATCAAATTTTTAATATTACTAACGCTGAGACTGGCAATCTAATAACTGACCCTCAAAGCATCCAAGAAGAAGGGATAAGATTTTTTCAGACCCTGTTAAATTTGCCACCTAACACATATCCTTTAGATCCACCAATGGTGGACCTAATAGAGGCAATCCCCACTTTGATAACAGAGGTGGACAATTTAAAACTTTTGGCTACATTTACAATCCAAGAAATCAAAAAAGTGGTCTTTTCTTTACTCGCAGATAAGGATCCTGGTCCAGATGGATTCACTTCTCTGTTCTATCAAGTATGTTGGGATTGGATTGGGTGGGAATTACTGGAAGTAGTTGAAGAATCAAGGATTAGTAAATCCATGTTAAAAAACTTCAACACCACAAATATAGCCATTATTCCAAAAACAAAAACACCAAAAACATTTGCAGATTTTCCTCCAATATCGTTATGTAATACCATTTATAAAATCATAACAAAGGCAATCTACCTTAGGATGCAGTACCTCATTCCTAATATTGTCTCACAACCACAAGGGGTATTTTTTCCAGGTAGGGAAACAATGGAAGGAGCTCTGGTGGCACATGAAGTCCTGCATTCCATTAACAATACTAAATCTTCACATTTTGTTATTAAGCTGTACATGATGAAAGCTTATGATAGAGTAAGCTGGGATTTTCTCATCAAGGTACTAAGGAAATTTGGATTTGCAAAAGGTTGGTGTAAATAGATTAAATCCTGTATCTCAGGTGTGGGTTTTTCAGTTCTGATAAACGGAGCACCAGTAGGTTTATTTTCATCCAAACAAGGTATCAGACAGGGAGATCCATTATCGCCAGTGCTGTTCATCCTCATGGCAGAATCATTCAGTAGACTTATCCATTATAAGCATGTACTAGGGAAGTGGCAAGGGGTTCAGATTGGACAAATTGATTTATCAGTGACACATTCGCTCTTTGCAGATGACACATTACTTTTTGGGAGTGCAAATATTTCAGAGGCCATACAGATTAAGGAATCATTGGACCTTTACACAGCTACTTCAAATAAAAAAATCAACCCTCTCAAATCCAAAATTTACTTATTTAATACAAACAAAATTATATCTAACAATATTACCAGTCTATTAGGATTCTCAGTGGATATCCTCCCATCTGTTTATCTTGGCATTCCTTTTTTATGGGAGTTAATAAAAGTAGCTACTGGTTGCCCATCATTGAGAGGATTAAATATAGAGTAGTAGCATGGAAAGTGAGATGGTTATCACTCTTAGGAAGAATACTATTAATCAAATCATTCTTATCAGCTATCCCCAATTATTATTTTTTAGTTCTCAAAGCTCCATCATCGGTTCTTCAAAAAATACATAAAATACTAAGAGACTTCCTATGGACTAGAAATATGAATGGAGAAAAGAAAATCCCGCTGGTTTCTATTGAGAAATTAACACAAGTGAAGCAGTCAGGTGGTGCTGGGATACATGATCTTCAATACAGAAATCAAGCATTTGGGGGTAAATTAGTTTGGCAAATGTACTCTAAACCACACAATATTTGGTGCCAAATTATGCAACAGAAGTATCTAGATGATAACAACCCGGGTAGAATCTTATCAGTTTTAGACCCCCCTAAAGGATCAGCCATTTGGGATTTCATGATTTCCTCCAGAGAAATAGTAACAAATTTTATTACTTGGGAAGTAAATAATGGTCAATCAGTCAAATTTTGGCGAGACTCATGGAATGGTGCTCCCCTACTTCGTATGAATGGCATTGAAAATATAGTCAACACATCAAAAAATAATTGGGGAATCTATTTAAATGATTATGTTTTAGCAGTTTGTCTACATTCCAGGAAGGTAATATGGAAAGAACCTCATGATTTTCCCTTATCCCCCCAAGAGATACAGGACTTGGAGAAAATCTTCTGGAAAAATTTGGTGTACTTATCAAACTCAGAGGATAAACTACTATGGGCCCCGGGAGCAGATGAAAAATTCACTATTAAGGAGGGATATAAACTCCTTCAACAGAGAAACTCAACTACAAAACCATCTCGAGCATACAATTTCTGCTGGAACAATGTGAATCTACCCAAGGCTGGCTGTTTTGCTTGGCTAGCATTGAATAACAGGGCATTAACTAGTGAGCGACTTCATAGACTCAACATAGCGCAATCTTTAAATTGTCTATTATGTGACAATCAACGGGAAGATGTAGATCACTTATTTCTAAATTGTCAATTTGCACAGGAATGCTGGTATTTTGTACTTGAAAAATTAAATTATTTAACACCATTACCAAACAAACTTTGGGACTTATTTGAATCATGGCCACAGTTATATTCTACATCCCTCTTTTCATCAATTTGGATATGCACCCCAGCATTAGTTGTTTGGGCAATTTTGTGGGAGAGAAACAAAAGAGTTTTTCGAAGAACTTCCTCTTCAATTGAAGTAGTTACAAATGCTTTAGAGAGGTCAATATCAGAACTAGTAAATGCCAGTCACAGCAAACTTAAGCACAACTTGGTCATGACCTCATTGGATTCTACAATATTGCGACAATGGAAACAAATACACATACCATTTGGTTGGTGTTACAATACAACATCGAATAAAATGCTGGCCATAAATTTAATCAAATGGATACCACCATCAATAGGGAATAGTAAAATAAATTTTGATGATTCCTCAAGGGGGAACCCTGGAAAATCAGGAGCTGGGGTATGCATCCGGGATCATCAAGGACTATTACTAGCAATAAAATGTTGTCCACTCCCAATTGGGTCAAATAATATGGCTGAGGGTCTGGCATTATTTGAAGGATTATTATTGGCTAAACAGGGTGGACTCAAAAAGATTCATATAGAGGGAGATTCGAGTGTTATAATCACAACATGTATCAAGAGAACGTTTCATAATTGGAAAATCATGCACATCATTCAGCGAATTTGGCTATTATTAGATACATTCCAAGAAGTACAGATTTCACATACGCTGAGGGAAGGCAACCAATTAGCAGATCACTTGGCAAACAGAGGATGTGATGGTTATGAAGAATTGTCCTTTAAATATGGCGAAATGTTAAATCAGGATACCAAGTTTCAAGAAATTTATAATGCCGAAAGACAGCCACCAATGGATTCGGCTTCAAATGTATGAATGGTTAGTTAGTTATTGCGCCAACTTGCAATTTGGATTCATTGATTGAGTTGAGAGAATGACATTGAAGCTTCATTTCACATGGTCACATGGACAGAATTGTGTGACTCAGAGGTATGACATCATAAGTAGGCAAATATTAAGCATACTCTCTGCAGACACATGCCGCCACTATGAAAATAGTATAAAAATTTATGCGGTCATGATAAACATAATTCAAGTGAATGCGAGATCAAAGACACGCATCCTCCATTATAATATGCAAAGTACCCAAAATATTAGAATCAGATCACGGATAATTTGAAATTAATTGGCACGATTGTATTTATTTCTATTGAAGAACTACAAATACCTTCCCCTGCATAAAACTTAATCGTATTACTCCCGGGTCATCATACAGAGAAGTGTATTTGTGAAATTCAAAATGATGCACGTGATCTTCCCCTTGTGCTAGACTTGTTTTCATATGCATGACGAGCTCCTTCCAAGGAATTACAAAGTATACATTTCCCCAGAGGCTGTTGAATCCCCACTCCCAAACAGAATTGATGGGCCGGATCTTGACCGCATTTTTATTACCAATTCAATGCTTCATTTTAGGGCAGTCCGACGTGTTGTGGGAGAACACATTTTGACCCCAAGAACCAGGATTGTGGTCTACCCTTCTCAGATGGTTTTGATTTTTCTATCAAATCTGATGGACATGCTACAATCGACGGACATGGTGATCTATATCGCAAATAAGATTGTTCGGCCCCAATTTATACAGGGAACACGGCTCATGGAGGCATTACAGAGGTACGACCTATCGTCTAGCAATGCAATGGTGGGGGGATTTTTTTCACATCATGATCTTATGGCTAGTCACGAACACCTAATGGCTTTCAACAGTTTCAAATAGGCGATGGAGAAGAAGAGCTTCCGAGTCTTACACAACAATTTGCATATTGTGGGTGTGACCATTGGAAAACCTTTGGTGGACAAAACTTGGAGCCTTGCACACTCGATATTGGATCTACTGCTGTCTCCTTTGCCCCTGGTTCAACATCCAAGCTGTTACAAGGATTCTGCTGGCATCATTAAGCAAGTTCCTGACCTGAATGTTCCCCTTTCGCCTGGACAATCTTCCAACATTCACCCAATGTTGCAACATTAAATGGATGGCTGGGAAGAAGATAATGTCATTGATTTACTAGTAGGGTGCGAAAAAGCGTGGGGATCTGCTGCTGTCGAGCCTATGGAGGAATAAGATAAGTCTAGTTACCTATACTCGAGCACCCGTGACAATCCTTATTTTTTGCAACCATTTTTCCTATTACTATCAGGGCTATCAAACTATTCAACAGAGGCTATTCTAGTTTGATTATTCATAATCCTGATATCTAGTGTTAAACAAATCAAACAGCATAGCCCAGTTTTGACCCCTTTAGAATGCTGAAGTTTTTGTGGGGGATAGCAATATTTAATGATGTATTGATTATAAGTTAGTGGTCTTAGAGATAGATATAAATGTATATATTGATATAGATCCTTCTCGGATTCAGGAGTTTCTTTTTGAAACTTATATGTAAAAATGACCATATTTTGTAATATTGTATACGACTAAGATCCCGGGGTTTCTTCCTGATTCTTCCACGGGGGAGTCTTTGAATCAGTTTATATTAATAAAATATGGTGGATATCCCACTTTGGTTTTTAAAAAAAAAATTTTATTAAAAAATAATTTTCCTTTAAATCATAAACACTTTCAATTATAGATTCTAAAATTTTATAATAAAAATATTATTTGGTCTTTCTAAATATTATAGAGTTTATAGATTCCAAAATTTTATAATAAAAATGTTGAGTTTTAGGATAGCTGAAAATGTAATAGCACTCTATGTTGTATGTGTTCTTCAAATGCAACAATCTCTTTTTCATTTATATTGGGAATGAGGCTATGAGAGACATGTCCCATGAAGGGACATGTCTATTCATTATTATTGAGATTAATATAAAGACAATTGATTATGTATATATGCCTTTAGAGAGGCATGTCCTTTAAGGACATGTCTCTTCCCATTAATTATAATTTAATCAATCTTATAATGTTTTGTCAATAAATTATTAATTTAGAATAATATAATAGATTAATATTGAATATTAAATTTCATATGATTAATAATAATATAACATATGATATATTGTTATTAATCGACATATATTATATTTATTCTAAATGATCATACGACTGAAGCTACAAACATTAACACTCCCTCTTAGCTAGGGAGGATGATCAAACAGAATGTGTAGTGGTCTCTTGTATCAACACCTATGACCCTCATCATAGTTGCATAAAACATCAACACTCCCTCTTAGCTAGAGAAGATAAAATCCATCAAAATGTAATTCACAAAAGATCCATTACTTTTAAAAGCGAATATATCACCTCATCATGATATCAAGAGATATGGTCTGACCAAGAATGTCAAGTCTCAAGATATTCACCATAACTCAAAAAAATTCATAGGCAATGTATCCTTAATGTAAGGTATCATCTATTGTGATTTGTTTCAGCCATCACACGATGTTTATCACAATAGAAGGTCAATAGTCTATTTAAGGAACTAAATCCACTATGCAGGAAATCATCTATTGTGATATGTTTCAGCCATCACACGATGTCTATCACAATAGAAGGTCAATGGTCTATTTAAGGAACTGAATCCACCATGCAGAAAATCATCTATTGTGATCTGTTTCAGCCATCACACGATGTCTATCACAATAGAAGGTCAACGGTCTGTTTAAGGAACTAAAACCACCATGCATGAAATCATCTATTATGATATGTTTCATCCATCAGACGATGTCTATCACAATAGAAGGTCAATGGTTTATTTAAGGAACTGAATCCACCATGCAGGAAATCATCTATTGTGATATGTTTTAGCCATCACACAATGTCTATCATAATAGAAGGTCAATGGTCTATTTAAGGAACTAAATCCACCATGTAGAAAATCATCTATTATTATTTGTTTCAGCCATCATGCGATGTATATCACAAAAGAAGAACAAGTTATTGTAAGGTCGTCACCTTTTAATAACTCTAACAAATAAAAATGATAATCATTTGGATTTCATCACTTCCTCATGATGTACACAAGGGGTAGGCCCATTAAAAAACATGGAGTCACACGCATGACTGATGACATGTACCTGATTGAATATTTGATAAAGTTAAGTTGAAGATGATGCAAGACATTGAATCGGTTAATGGTTTGTATTGTCATTGATGTCAACTTGATATCATCTGTACGGTCATGTACATAATGCCAAAGACTTCAGAGAATCAATGGAACAAAGGTTATGCTTTCAGCAATGCATAAAATTCAAGTATTCACTAAGTGATAGACAAAACCGACGGAGTGCACACCATTGGTAAAGGCAAAGAAAAAGTCACAGTGATACCCAACGAGTAGAAGACAGTGTTGCCCAATGAAGCAAAATCATAGTGATACTCGACGAGTAAAATCACAGGATGCCCGACGGACAAAGATCCCAAAGCTGACTGGAGTCACACCGATGGAACTGGCAGTTATCACCGACGACTAACTGCAGAGTTGACTGACAGAACAAAGAGTTCAGAAAATGACAAAATATCTAGCTGGCAGAGCTTAAGGATAGACTTAACTGGTTGTTTTATTTTTTTTATTCGACCAGAGTTAAGTAATTGATTTAAAGAAGATTTGTACAGTTGGCAAGAAGATAACTATGAGATAAATCAGGAGTTAAAGCTTTAAATCAAATTGGCTGGATTATTGTTCACGCCAAGAATCAAGAATCAAGAAACAAGAAACAATGAATATCATGTCTATGTAAGAGACAAGCATAATGTATTTCCATAATCACATACACTGGAGGGGGAGTGAATAGAAAGAGGATGCTAAAGAGAAACTAATGAAGGATAACTTCATACAGTCCTGATCAATCAAGCTGAAGGAGAGCTAAAGAATTCTGCAGACACCGACGAATAGTGAAGCACAGCATCACAGAGCAGAAAGTGTGGAGCACAAAGATTTGAATTGATACATTGACCAGAGAGGTAATGTACTTAAATAGATTTGAAAATCTGCAATTCAAGTTGCATTAGAAATAGGTCATAGTGTTTCAGTTTAACCATTGAAGTATCAAGTCTCTTAACAAAGCAAGACTTAACAGTCTTCTATATATTGAGGTACATCCCAAGGAGTACCAAAAAGGTTGATTCATGAAAGTAGCATTGAAATTTCCTAAAGCCTATTGATAGTCTAAGAAGAAGGTTGATTCAAGGGCAGTAGCAAGATTTGCCTAAAGCCTATTAACAGTCTAAGAAGGAGGCTGATTCAAGGATGGTAGCAAATAGACGCCCAATACTAAGTGAAAAACTCTATGTATAAAATCCTCTAACAAGGTCACACCTAACAGTGTGTTTGTAACCTTTAACAGGGTTGGCTCCTAATAGGACTCACTTTAGAAGAGTGAAAATTTGGGGTACCGGTCCCAGTGGTTTTTCCCTTAACAGGGTTTCCACGTTAAAATCCATGTGTTGTGTGTATGGTTATTACTTTATTGTTTTACATTTCACATATGCATTTTCTAGATTGATTGGTATACTCTGCATATTTACTGAGTGTCAGTAAATAGTTTTATTGCTTATCGGTAATCAAGGAGAATAAGGACAGACAAGGAAAATTGATAGACAATTACATCATTATTAGTATTTCATTGCATGCATCTTGTAGGGACTTAATAATCTGAGATGTATTTGATTGGTGGTTAGTGATTAAAGGATAAATTTTTGAGGCCACTGATTCACCCCCCCTCTCAATTATTACTAACAATGACATCCATCATTCCTTAATGTAGAGGGTGGAAATAAGAGATTTCACCTCGAACTTCTCTGACAAAGAAGAACTCATTGAGAAGATATCAATCTGTTGATCCTTTTATCCAAGATTTCTTAAGATGAACCATCAAACCCTCTGAATCTGATTTCAATATTCTGAGCTCCACGTCCAAAGTTACCTCTGAAGTGTCAGACTCCCTCTGAATCTAATATCAATCTTCTTTTCGTGCAAGAGCATTGCTGGAAAAGATCAAGGAAAATAGCTCTTATAGTACATATATAAATATAGATGAGAGTGAGACTACAATGAGTAGATAAATATAATATTCAAGGATAATAGATACTTATCTGCGCATTAACATCCGTACACAAGTTGCTTCAATGAAGGTCCATATACATCAAATCAGAAAACACCTTCTCAGATTATTTGAGAGACATCTCCCATTTGAATTATCTCCCCACTAAGGATGGTTCAAATGGAAATGTAACATTGGTTATTATTCCCCCCACAATGTACAATTCTCACTCTTATATCGTTGAACAATTCTCATGTCTTCTTGTGAAATGACTTGATTGCTCCAAGAGAGGTGACACTCTATAATTAATTCTTTCTTTCTAGAAAGAGACACCCTTCCTTGAATATGTGCTTCTTTGTTAATGTTTGACCGCAATCATAAAAAATTTGGTAAGTGCAAGATGTTGAGTCCACTTCTAGAGGAATTTATTGCGCGCGAAACCCACTTTTGGAAAAAGATTTTTTCTAAAGAATTTTTCCACCAAATTAAAACCCATTTTAGATATGATTACATATATTAAAAATGCATAGTTAAATTTTAAATTGGATTATTTATTTTAATTTTTAAATAATTTCTAATAAAACAACTCAATAAGTGTGAAATAATAGGTTTCCTTATTTTTTATAACACTAATTTATTTTTCTATTGCATATAAAGTATAAACAAAATGTACAAAAAAACCATCGGTAGAGAGTTTTAGAGTATAATGCAAAGTCTCAGTACTACTGAGAGCTACAAAAACTAGATATTACATATATAATCAAGCTATATGTCAAAAAGAAACTGGAAAAGGAAATAGGGAGAGATATCTCCTTCTTCTTCAACATCATTGGAGTCAGGGGAGACTGAGTTGTACCCAATGATTTCATATGTTCTACCTCCTCCTTGGTTAGCCCTTTCCTCTACTGGGATCACTGGACCATTCATCTATCCTGACTGTTTCAGTTGCTGGATAAATTCAGAAAGGGTGATCTCGAACTCATCTTTGTCCTTCATAGTGGTATACCCATAGGCTATCTCATCCTTCTCAATGTTGGTTTTGCCTTCCCTCAACACCTGCAAGAATTTTCTCCCCTTCATCTTTATGACCACAGTGACCTACATAGCAATATGAAAGTAAATGAGTCTCCTACGAGACTTAGTAAGGTTCCTGTCCATACCTGCAAGTACATCATTATTCTGAGCCTTCTAGATGTTCTATAAAATAATAGAAGATAATAAAGACCAGAATGTGTTACAGAATTTGCTGCTATTAATAATACCCAAGATAATATTCAGAGCATAGAATTTGGTATTATACACTAGGCCAAACATATTCTAGACCTTGGAGGCAAAGAAGCATTCGAAGAAGACATGAGCTACACATTCTTGTTATTTGCAGACTAAGCAGAAGTTTGGTTCCCCCCAGGTTTCTTGAATGGCAGTTTATGAAGAAAGAGTTTCCACAAGAAGCAAGAAATTTTTGGTTCCACATGTCTGTTCCAAAGGATTCTAAAATATTTTTTCCAGTCAGGGTCCAAGATCTTTAGCCCCCATTTATGGTTAACATGGGAGAAGATATCAGTGTTAGCAGTCAAGAGTTGGTATATATACTTGGACTTACCAAGGTGAAGGGGAGTGCTATCAGGCCAATGGAGTTGGAATTTATAGAAGGACTCAGTGCAGCATCCCTTTAAGGGACCTAAAGGTTCTAATGAAGCAGAGAGAACAGAGAAATTTCTATGCTGAGAGTTGGGTAGACTGTATTGGGATTCAAGTATCTCCCATTGGGGAAGAGTGCCCTGCTGGATTAAATCAGAGAATATTGCAATTCCTCTCTCTGCTCATTTCCTTATTGAACATCCCTACAGCAGTGCCAGTGGTTTTCCCTCATGTTTCAAGTTCCACCAAATAGATTTGAGTCCACAAATATTCCCATTTTGTTCCATCGACCCCTTAGAGTACATAAATTTCTTAACATATCTCCAAGCCTCCAAATGCTTTTGAATACATTGGATCCTTGTACAGCCACATTGGTGTCAATGGTCATGATGTCAATGTAGCATAGATTTTGTCACCCTCTAGCCCTATTAATGTGTGCCAGCTGCAAGTTATTCCTCACCAATACTTTCCATTGTTCAGTCCCCTCAGCTGCTTTAACAATCCACTTGACTGTAAGAGCAATGCCCTGAGATTGTAGATCTTTGAGGCCGAGTCCCCCCAAGACCTATCCATGGAGAAAAATTCCCAAGAGACTGCATGCATCCTCTTATTACGCCTGCCATCTGACCAGAGAAAATATTTGATAATGTTTTAGATAGAGTTAAACTATTGTTGGTTGAAGAGCCACATAGAGGAGAAGTAGATAGGGTAGGAGGAAAGAATCTTTTGATAGGCTTGAAACCTTCCTGGAAATGATAGGAGGTTGTTGTCCCATTTAGTGAGCTTCCTGTTGATCTTTTCATTGATCCATTCCCACATGTGATTGAGATTAGGAGTCACAACAAAGGGGATACCTAAATACCTGACCACATGGTTAGGGCCTCCCCACTGGAATTCAAATCCACCCCACCAATTAGGAGGGTCATGTTCCCACCCTAGCATAATAGACTTGGGTAATGAGACTTTGTTTCTTGAGGCTTTGCAGAATATGTCCAGTTTAGTCATCAAAAAGCCCATATTATCCTCATCAAGGTGAAGCAAAATGGAGGTGTCATCAGCAAATTGGATGTTGGATACTTCATGGTTGTTGGGGAGGAGGATGCCTTTCACTCTAGGGGAGAGGGATTTGTCTCTGAGGAGGTAGTAGAGAGAATTTTCAGTGATGACAAAGAGGGATGGGGCAAGTGGGCACCCTTGCCTGAAAGATCTAGAGAGGTCAAATAATTCGGATCTGACTCCATTTACTTCTACTACAGCCATAGAACCATATAGGAGCACTGAGACCATCCTACAGAAGAAGGGAGGAAAACCTAGAGATTATAGCATCATGATGATGAACTTCCATTCAATCCTTTCGTAGGCTTTCTCATAATCTATGAGGAGAATGGCACACTTTTGATTTGACATCTTTGCCCATTCCAGGGCCTCCCAACATGTAATAAGGTTTTCCAGGATGTACCTCCCCTTGACAAACCCAGTTTAGGTGAAGTTCACAACCGAGGGGAGGAGGCTCTTAATCCTCAAGGCCAAGGTTTTGGCCAGAATCTTGTAAACAATATTGAGGAGTGTAATCTAGGCCTCTAGTTTTTTATCAACATTTTGTCTCCATCTTTAGGTATGAGCTTGATGAGTCCTGAATTTAGAGTGGGGCCAAGAGTGTCTGCTTCAATAGCTTCATTGTAGACTCTGAGTAGCTTAGGGTCAATCTAGTTTGAGTTGCCCTTGTAGAATTCAATAGGAAGACTGTCTGGCCCTGGTGCTTTATCATTGGCCATCTTTCTGATGGAGAAGCAGATCTCTTCCACTGAAAGTTCCTTGTTTAAATTGACTGCCTCCTCTTCCCCTACCTTCTTAGGGATGAGGCCTCTGATCATATTCCTAGTAGAATTCCCAAAACTATTTGAGTCTTCTGAAGTAAATAATTCTTTGTAAAACCTGGAGAAGGTATTGACAATTTCTTGCTGCGAGGCAATGACAACGTCATGGTCTCTAATACATGTAATCATGTCCCTGGCCTCCTTCTTCAAAGTTTGGAAAAAAACTTAGAGCCTTTATCCCCTAGGTTCATCCAGTTTATTTTGGCTCTAATCTATGCTCCTCTGGTCCTGGCTAGTTGCAGTCTCTTGAGGGAATCTCTACAGGTAATAACATTACTAAGCAATACCGGGGAAGAGGGGGATTCTTAAATATGGGCCTCAACCTCTTGCAGAGACTCAACCAGTTTGAACTCCCAAAATCTAGAGTATTTGACCTTCTTCGTTCCAACTGCCTTAAGCATGTTCTGCCAAGAAACTGTGGTTTGGGTCCACCTGTCTATATTAGTGTCATGATGAGCTACATGTTCATTGTACCATGCTATGATCTTGATAGCAGCCTGTACCTCCTCAACTTCCAAAAGGGATGTGTTAAGTGCAAAACCTCATTTCTTGGGAACTTTAGCTCTTTGGTCCTTGATGATTTGAATATAGGTAAAATGGGGTGGTGATCAGAAAGGGTGAAGGGGAACACTTTCACACAGTTGTCCTCACTCTAGGGGGGCAGCTGAAGAGGTGATTATTGAGGTAGAATCTGTCCAATCTGGAGTAGATTCTCCTATCTCCTCTTTGAAAGTTAGACCATGTGTACCAGATCCCTCTTGATTCCCCTTTACTGTCAGCCAGAAGATCAAATAAGCTAATTTTGTTGATCATCCTGGTCCAGAAGAGTGGCTTGTTACCTTTCCACTCAAATCTTAGCCCACCCAACTTGTCTTGAGCCCTTTCCACCATGTTAAAGTCTCCTACGAGGGTCCATGGGAAAGGGTCCAAATATGCTAGCCACCTCCACAACTCAATCCTGCCACTATGTTCATTGGGGGCGTATACCAAGCACACCCCAAATTTTGATCCTGTTGCCTTAAATTTGATCCAAACTGCCCTATTGTAGGGAGAGATACCCCAATCCAGGACAACATTCCTCCAATTGGGTCCAACCAGAATGGAGACCCCCCCCTTACCTCTAGGGTACTTGGTGGAGAAAGCACTAGCATCCTTCCAAATACACTTGAGGACAATGTCAAGTTCAAATCCTACGGCCTTAACTTCTTGTAGCATGAGAATATCCAAGTTTTTATGGGTATTAAGAAGTTTAACCACATATTTCCTATCAGAGGCCTCTAGCCCTCTAAAATTCCAAGAAGCACATTTGATATTCATGAATAACCTTACTTATAAGTATCCATGGGTTTCCTAAATCCTTTGAAGCATTTAGGGATATCCACTCTAGGTATCTTAGGCACTTTAGGGTTCACATTGGATAGGGGAGGCCTACCCCTCTTCTTTTTTATAATGATACCTTCACTAGATTCTGCACCAATAGTGTTCAAATCATCCAACTTTTTACCCTTGGGGGTTTCAACAGTCACTACAACATTTGAGACCATTTTTTGATGGCTATATGTCGATGTTCTGACACTGTCCCGTCGGCCAAGTAACAGAGACTAGTGTTGTAGTTTTGGTGTTAGAAACAACGATGGATGTATAGTCTGTCATTATTACGATGGTACTAACCATCACAATATGAGTCGGCTATGATGGTTATCATGCTATTGTTACATATTTTAGTTGTCGCTATTACGACACATAGGCGTCACATGTTTTGTGTTAATCGTCGTAGTTTGCACCGTCTAAAAACTTTAGCATGTCATCATTACAATTTTTGGGCATCGCAAATTATGACAGACATGTGAAATATTTTCTATACATGCGACGTCGAGTCATCAGCAAATTATGACGGCTCGACGTCGCATGTATAGAAAATACGTTGCATGTCTATCGTAATTTGTGATGGTTAACACAAAAAATGTGACGTTTAGGTGTCACAATACGAGCCAGCTATGATGTTTGTCATACTGTCATTACATATTTTATCTATTTTTATTATGAAACCTAGGCGTCGTAGTTTGCACTGTCTAAAACCTTTAGCATGTCATCGTTACAGTTTGTTGGTGTCGCAATTATGACAGACGTGCGACATATTTGCTATACATGCGACATCAAGCCATCGGCAATTTCTGATGGTTTGACATTGCATGTATTTTTTTAGTGTCGCTTTAGAGTTTTTAAGAGTTTAGTGTCCTAGTGAATAAAGGGACAAACCAATTTCCTCCCAACTGTGACGACATATCTATAAATGGTGGACATGAATATAATTTGCATTACATATGGAGGGAGATAATTCAAAGTTGCAAGAGTATGAAAATGAGAAACATTATGCAAAGAAAGTGAGCGTATGTGATGTACTTATAACACTCATTCTCCTTAAAAAATAGGCTGGCTATTATTTTCAGGCTATCTGTATCTCTACCTACAGTTGTGAGGAATCAAACTCCAAGCCTGAAATTTCTGAGCATTAGTTGCCAAGGAGTCCATTATTGAAGTTTTGACAACATCACCACATTGTTTTTCTTTGTTTTGGAGGAATCACACTTGGGCAAAGAGTGGTGGAAGAGGGCCTGCAATGTGTATAGTGAAGGCAAAATGAAGGGGAGCCATGTTTCGCAGTCAATAGTCCTATGCAACAAAATGAATAACTATATTTTATGCTTTTCGAACAGCTATATGCTACTAGGAGAAAGCTCATACATCTTTAAAGTGTGTTTTTGTAACTGATAATGCTTCTCAGTCATGTTTTCTTGTTTGTTTACCATGGAATCACAAGAGACAGTTGAGTTTGGATTGCTTTGTTTTATGAATGTATCCACTGTTAATTTTCTTTTCAGTAATTGTGGTTTTACTTATTTTGGAACCATGATTTGATGTTCTTTATTGGGATAATTTCAGTAGCGGTTGGCCAAATAAATGTAAAACAATTGGTATTACCAAATTAGTTCATCCAAAAACTAGAAGACTGTGACTGTCTGATAAGTACAAGTAGGATTCGTGAAAAGACATTAAGTGCCTAAAATGAAATAATTAAATAAAATTTAGAAATAAGAATACATTCATGGTTAGTGATTCAAAGCTTCTTTTCCTCCAAGTTTCCAACCCCTGAGACATCCAAAAAAGAATACAACATCTTTGTAAAATAATACATAACAGCACAAGGGTATTTGCAAAAGTAACCCAAAAAAGAGAGAAACTAATGAGATCAACATCCATACATTTTTGTACAAGAAATATAGAACAAATTTTCTTATATTTAGTGAATTGCCTTCCTCACTACCTTCACTTGAACCTTCACTGCCACTGTCCCCACTGAAACTGGGAGTTCTATTTAGATCACTAACATATAAGTTATAAACATAAGAAGGTAAGAAAATGGGAGTTGCC
The DNA here is from genome assembly GCA_018584345.1 of Thuja plicata. NCBI lineage: Eukaryota > Viridiplantae > Streptophyta > Pinopsida > Cupressales > Cupressaceae > Thuja > Thuja plicata. Next base: position 319,976 of record MU226552.1, on the reverse strand, counting down.
TAGAACAGAAACTAATTTATCTAAGCAGCATCCTAGACCTTCCCACTAACTATTAAAGTTCAATAAGTTTATCAAATTTAGCAGCCTTGAATATCTACGTTTATGAGAAGGCGCCATTTGCAGTAGCAGGTGCTACTTTTCCACCCTCTCCTTTACTTCTAACTATTTCAAGCTTTCCCAAACTTCCTTTTACCCTCTTCATTGAATTCCATCCTTTACCTCTCAAGTACTTTGGCTCTGCATCTGTGTTTTGTGCAATTGAAGTCTGCCCACAGAAAGTAGATATCAAATTTCCATTCAAAACATTTCTTAAAAGATTAAAACATTAACAACTAAGTGCTAAAAATTCTTATGATCGTTTTCCATATAATTACTGCCTATAATATTTTAGTAATTACCATTACGACATCTATAGGATTGCCATTTGATGGGATTCCATATTGACTAGTGAATGTGTGTGCACCCTCAAGTTGCAAGCGAGACCACAATGTTAGAAAATTAGGATAGTAAAATAGGCCATATGTCCACATTAAAAATAGTCAAAAATACATGCTAAACTCTAGGTAACAAAAGGGAGTGACCATCTCCTTCATTATCGACTTACCTGAAAAGAAAAATCACATAGACAGATGCATACTTTCAAATTATAAGCATTACATATTTGAAAAGACAAGAATGACAAAACTCAAGGTATTAGAACTTACATGAGGTATTGATGGATGGCCATAAATTCCTCCAGATGGATACATAGCAGCATAGGGAGGAGTTGTTCCATAAGGTGGCATTAAATTTCATTCATCAAAGCATTGAACACATCTAGACCATCACCCCATCTGACAGATAAAAATAGCAATGATGTTAAGCATAGCTGATTCTGTAAAGGGACTCAATTTCATTAATTGGAAGAAAAAATTTAAAAAATCAAAATGGAGATGGTAAGGAATACCTTTAGTTTCATAATTCAATGAAGATAAAAATGGTATAGTAAAAGGAATTCTTAAGTTACATTTGATGGATGTGGCAGTACTTTTGCTTTTTCACCTTATATTTTACCACCAAACCAGGCATTGCGACGGTGTGAAATGTTGTTAAATTTTTTTTTTGAGCTTCTCTTTGTTTCGAGAATAGTTTAACATTCTCTACTTAACAAGGCCAACCACTTGAAGGTGGAAGCTCATCCAACCCCTCCTAGGAGTATCTTATGAACCTTTACGACACTTTAAGATCTCTAAGATGTATTCTTAGGGATCGTAAAGGGTCATAAAGGGTCATAAGGGATCCTGGGACACAACAACTGAGAAACATAAATGTAGGCATCATGGTCACAATTGTTTGGAGATACAACATAATTACAAAGGTATACCCAAACAATGCAACGCAACCACTACTCCTCCAGTTCTAAGTTGGCACTGCATGATCCAAAAACCATAGATAATTAGGAATAAATTTAGAGAGCAGAGGAGGAGGGCCATTAAGACTGAAATAATATAGGGATCCCTATATTATTTCATTCATAATGGCTCTCCTCCTCTCTCTAAATTTATTCCTAATTATCTATAGCTTTTAGATCTTGCAGTGCCAACTTAGAACTGGAGGAGAAGTGGTTGTGTTGCATCGTCTGGGTATACCACTGAATTATGTTGTGTCTCCAAACAGTTGTGACTATGATATCTACATTTATGTTTCTCAATTATTGTGATATCTACATTTATGTTTCCCAACTATCATTTTTATTTACATGTTCTTTATGTGTTAGGCTTCTCTCCCTCGCATCCAAAATAAGATTTTCCCACTCTGAATCGAGAATGCACATGCAACTGCGTAGGATATTCATGGATAACAAGTTTTGCCAGATAGAGATGGTTTTACATGATAAATGCATCTATTTTATTATGGTTACAACGCAATATCAACAAACAAATTACAAAAATATAAACTTAATTTAGTCAAATTAGTTGGCTTCAAATACAACCAATGTTCGTTTGTATTTCTCTCTTCCTATCTTTGGGCATCCAATGCTCAAATTCATACTTTAATAATGTTCACCAAAGGGGGTTCTGGATCAGAGAACCCCCTTTCACTTAATAATTATGAAGCCATCAATGGTATACTAATTGTTTAGGATTGTAAGTTTCCATTGATGGCTTCAAATTACCAAGCAAAAGGTGTTTTCTAGTACAAAAGACTTAGCAGCCTCCA
>MU226552.1:285648-301503 GCA_018584345.1 Thuja plicata | reverse complement strand
CAATTTTTTGATATGGCCTAAAACTAACAAAACAAAGGTTTGTTATTATAGATTTGTTAGTATTAACTGAGAGGGGGGGCGTGGGGGGGCGGGGGGCGGGGGTGAATCAGTGGCTTCAAAAAAAATTCTTTATTCTAACCACCAATCAAATAAACCTCAAATTATTATGTCCCTTACAAGATGCATGTCATGAAATACTTTATAATAATTAACTGTCTGTCGGTTTTCCTTTTCTGACCTTATTCTCCTTGATTACCGATAAGCAGTAAAAATTATTTACCGACACTCAGTAAACATGCAGAGTATACTAATAAATATAGAAATGCATATGTGAAATGTAAAATATTAAAGTAATAAACCATACACACTTAACACAAGGATTTTAATGTGGAAACCCTGTTAAGGGAAAAACCACTAGGACAGGTACCCCAAATTTTCACTCTTCTGAAGTGAGCACTGTTAGGAGCCAACCCTGTTAAAGATTACAAACACATTATTAGGTGTGACCTTGTTACAGGATTTTATACATAGAGGTTGTCACTTAGTATTGGGCATCTCAGTTTGTTACCATCCTTGAATCAGCCTCCTTCTTAGACTGTCAATAGGCTTTAGGAAAAATCTAGTGCTACTTTCATGAATCAACCTTTTTGGTACTCCTTGGGATGTACCTCAATATATAAAAGAGTGTTAAGTCCTACTTTGTTATGAGACTTGATGCTTCAATGGTTAAACTGAAACACAATGATCTATTTCTAATGCAACTTGAATTGTAAATTTTCAGATCTATTTAAGTACATTACCTCTCTGATCAATGTATCAATTCAATTCTTTATACTCCACACTTTCTGCTCTGTGATGCTATGCTTCACTGTTTGTCGGTGTCTGTAGAATTCTTTAGCTCTCCTTTAGCTTGATTGATCAAGAATGTATGAAGTTATCCTTCATTAGTTTCTCTTCAGCATCCTCTTTCTATTCACTCCCCCTCTTTGTGATGCAGAAATGAATTAAGCTTGTCTCTTATATAGACATGATATTCACTATTTCTTGATTCTTGGTGTGAAAAACAATCTAGCCAATCTGATTTAAAGTATAACTCCTAATTTATCTCATAGTTATCTTTTTTCCAACTGTACAAATCTTCTTTAAATCAATCACTTAACTTTGGTCGAATAAAACAATGAGAACAACCAGTTAAGTCTATCTTTAGCTCTTGCCAGCTAGATATTTTATCATTTTCTAAACTCTATATTCTATCAGTCAACTCTGTAGTTATTCATCGGTGACAACTACCAGTTCCGTCAGTGTGACTCCACTTAGCTTCAGGATCTTCGTTCATCGGGCATCATTGGATCTTACTCGTCAGGCAACTCTATTCTCAGCTCGTCGGGCATCTTGTGATTTTTCTTCATCGGGCAATACTATTTTCTGCTCATTGGGTATCACTGTGAATTTGGTTCTTTGCCTTTACCGATGGTGTGCACTCCGTCGATGTTATCTTTCACTTAGTGAATACTTAACTTTTATGCATTGTTGAAAGCATAATCTTTGCTCCGTTGATTCTTTGAAGTCTTTGGAATTATATACTTGACCGTATAGATGATATCAAGTTGACATCAATGACAATACAAACCATTAACTAATTTAATGTCTTGCATTATCTTCAACATTATCAAACATTTAATCAGTTACATGTCATCAATCTCTCCCTTTGGCATTGATGGCAACATATAATATTATCACACTATACTATTTCTAATACAATATTAAATATAATTTTTGAGATTCATCAAACTACAAAATAGTTTTTTTGATAACCAATAAGAATTTATGACCGTCGGTAAGCTCTGTGTTAGCTTAGATTTGATTCTTGTAGTTCTCTGTGTTTCTTGTTCTAATGTGTTGCGTCCTTTCCTTGTTTCAATATCTCTCCTTTGACTGTTCTTCCTTTTTGTGATGTCCATTTTTTTTATTCGCAACTGTCCCTTTATATATTCTTTCATACAATTTTCTCTCCCTATGGATATGATCTCTCCCTGTTGGAGTAATCTGATAATGGATAATCTTTCTTCTTTTTCTGAAGACTGTGATAATATGGAAACTTTCTGTCCCTTTGACAACAATGCCAAAAAAATATCTCATAGATATCTGACATTAATGTTAAATAATCATTTTCTTCCATCCATAATATATTCCTTGAATTTCCCTTATCCATCAGTAATACAACAATATGCTCTAGTCCTCAGTTCTGATATATATCTTTCTGTATATATATGTAGCTTTAAAGTTTATCTTTTTTTTTCTTGCATCAACATGAATGATATTATGATAATATATAGACTGATGTAGCCTTCAGTCTTTTACTGACTAGTAGACAAGGGTTTGACCCCTAGTCATTTTCTCAGGTTCTCAAATGTATCCTTGCGTAGTGGCTTGGTGAAGATATCAGCTAATTGTTCTTTTGATTGCACATACTCAAGTATCACTTCTTTTCCTTGAACTTGTTCTCTTAAATAATGATAATTGATTGCAATGTGTTTAGTCTTGGAATGTATGATTGGATTCTTGGAAATATTTATTGCACTCGTGTTATCACAATAGATAATCACTAGTTCTGAGATCTTTATATGCATACCTTCCAGCAACTGTTTGATCCATGCAATATTTGAGTAGTTTGCAGCAACAACAACATATTCTTCTCCTGTAGTAGACTAAGAGATGCATCCTTGCTTTTTGCTAATCCATGTGACAAGTCTATCACCCATAAAGAATGCTCCTCCAGTTGTGCTCTTCTGATCATCAATATTTCCAGCCCAATCAGCGTCGGTAAACACTTTTAGTTCAAATTTGCCTTCTCTTTTATACCATAAGCCAAATTCCTCAGTATTCTTCAGATATCTTAGGATTATTTTCACAGTAGTCATATGTGATTCCCTGGGGTTAGCAGAAAATCTAGCAACAATTCCTACTGCATGTGCAATATCTGGTCTAGTGTGTACAACATACATTAGTTTTCCAATAATTGATCTGTACAAAGTCTGATTTACCTCTGTTGTCTTGTCTTCCTTTGTTAACTTACATCTAGTAGCCATCGGTGTTCCAACTAGTTTGGAGTCTTCCATCTTGAATATTTTTAGGATCTCTTTGATGTATTTGGACTATGTAATGAAAATACCTTCACTTTGTTGAATGATCTATAGACCAAGAAAGAGCTTGATCTCTCCAAACATAGACATCTTGAATTTGTTGACGGGACTTTGTGACCAGGTCTGCCAATAGAGGTGAGTTTTCACTGAGTACCGGGGTACTGGCCAACTTCGCCTGTAAAGGTTGTCTGGGGAAATGAGATTCCACGGGCCTCCAAGCATGTGAGAGTCGGGTCTTGACAGTGTAGAGCTCATTTGGGAAATGTGACTATTTTGTTTGAGGGGGATAGCTGGTTTTCTTAACTCATCTTCTCTGGGGATTCAAGTGAGTGGGGTTTCCTGCAATCACGCATTCACTTAACAAATAAACTTAAAAAGATACTGCAGAGTTAGAAGTATTTCATCTACCTATAGTTATACTGAACATTCAAAACATCAATAGTGCTCTAACACACTATACTGAATACCAAAGAAATATATAACCATAAGCTCATTTAGATCAGTAGCGGAGAAAAAGAAGGTTTTTGATCTACTTAAAGTATCAGAGCAAAGGACATAAAGAACATAAAGCATAAAATACCATTAGCCAGAGATCAGAATGCCAACAACTTCATTGATAGAACTCTTCCTTCCTCATTAACATGTCTTCCAGCAAGCACTGGTGCATGGTATAATGGTGGCTCCAAGGGAGCATTTAACTACTGAAAGCTTAGAAACTATGGAGCATTGAGCTCTTAAACTACGAACCGAGAAGACCAAATTGCTATTAACTATGGTCTGCAAAATCATCAATTTCGCCAACCCTTGGAATGAGGCCAAAATTATCATTTATACCCATCACTTGACCTAAAACTTAAGCTAACTTATTTTACACTTTACAATATAATATTATTTATGGTGGCCAATACTACCTGCACCATGTTACAAAAGACCTGAAGATGGAAAAGGTCTGACATGTCAGAAGAATAAGATAAGAAAAGAGGAGTGGAAGAATTAGCCTCGAGAAGAGAGTTGGTAGAAGAGGAGAATAAATCTAATCCCCCAGGGATCAAGGCTACATGCCTCATAAATGGGAGGGTGGCTCACTATCTCCAATGCACCAGGTGTAATGTTGAAGCTGCACCTTAGGAAGACCATCTGTCAGAAACCTCTTGTCGAGCTGATGTGCCTTGTCGCAGTTACCTACTTTTTGACAACCTTCATTAATTGACTTAAAAGTGACCGGTCGGCCTTGGGAACTGGGACACAGGTCACTTAAAGAATACAAAAATATAGGATCCAAACTTTTGGGATCTAGGAACTTACATTCCAAAAGAATGAATGAATACAAAAATACATCTCCCAACGAGATTCTCTGGGCTTCAGAGAACTTTATTACTCCTTATGATTTTTCCCAAGCTTCCAACACTTGGCCTATGCTTTCTTCATCTACCTCTTTGATGTTGTCCCACCGACTACGGACAACCTGTAATTCTTCCTCAACCTCTCTGGCCCCACTCCAGAATTCATCCACCATCTTGATGGTATCATGTGATCGGATCATTGTCTTTGACAATCTGGATAACCTTCCCAGTTCAAAATCTCTGGCAGGCAGATACAAGGACTCCATCCACTCGTTGAACTTGCTAAGGACATAGTCCTCCAGGGTACATGTCCCAATGGTGAAGGGATCAACTTGTGATACTGCAACCATGAATGCTTTAAACAGACCCATGAGATATTGGGTGGTTGTCACTTTCTCTTTCAAGGCCTTAACCAGTTCCTGGCATACCTCACCCCTGAGGAAAAGTCTGGAGTACTGGGCATGGAGGGAATAATATGATTCATCTCCCATAATTCCCACCTCTATGGTGACTTCTTCACCTATGTTGCAGATCTCTTCCAGCCTGGCCTCCCATTTTTCATACTTCACCAAATCTTGTTCCCATATGATAGCAGAGCCCTTTGCCTAGCTAAGAAGAGAATCAACCCGATAAAGGTCCAGGAGGGATGCCACTAGAAATTGTCTCATGGTAGTCACCTACTCGGTGGCCCACTTGTCTACAGCTTGTGTCTTCTTTTTCATGATTCATAGACAATCTACATCACCCTGTGCGAGCAGCAGTCCGGAGAAAGAGGTCCCAGGGTGGACCTCAAACAGAGGCTGTGAAAGTTTTGCCAGAAGCGTGAGGAGATTGACATTTGTTTCTCTTTCCTCCTTCAACTTTTGGCCTTGTTTGATGTATCTAGACTCTATTACCTTGGTGGCTTCTTTCAGTAGATCTAGCTCACCCTGTTTATCTCTCCTCCCCAATGCTACTTCCTTTATGTTGTAGTCCTCAGGCCTTACGGTCGTTGCCTCTGCATCTAGTGGGGGTGTTGCGATGGTTGCAACTGTGCTACTTGTTAGACTATTCTGGAGAGTATGGATAGTCCATGCTTTTTTGGGCCTTTTAGCCTCTACATTCTTGGCCATCATCTCGGCCAATGAGAGTGTAGCACCTAAGGTTGTCACTGGGGTCTTCATTTTCTTTGATTCGATCAGCCATTGGGGCGGCTGGGGTGACTTTGCTGTTAAAACCTGTTCATTGGGATTCCTTTTAGAATCTGGCGGCATGTTCTCGGAATATACATTGTCTTCGGGTTCTTTTTCCACCTCTCATTCTGGTTCTTCTTCTTGTTCTTGTTCTTTTTCCTTTTCCTGTTCTCTGGAACCTTCAATATTTTCTGCCATACTGGCATCTTCTATCGTGTTATCTGAGACCTTTTCCCTAGTTTCTATATCATTTATATTTTTAGGGACCTCCTTGTCCCTCCCGGCATCAGCGGATTCTGCATTTTCATTAACCGGGGCCTCTTGATCAATCTGTTGTTGCTGCTCTTGGGCCTTATTAGCCTCATTTTTTGGAGCGTTCTCCTCCATCGAAACATCCTCTAGAGGTGGGTGAGGTCTTTGGCCAAACTTTAACAAGGTGACCGCCATTACTACCTCACCGAACATGCTTTGGGGCACTTGATCACCCAGAGTAACCAAAGGTGTTTGGAGCATGATGGTTGACGGTACGGTTGATCCCGTGGGTCTGGGTTCCCTGACCATCAGTTGCTCATCTGTGTGTTGCCTTGGTGTATTTTTAGTCTCTTGGGCTGGTATGTTCTCCTGCTCAGGCCTTGTTTGTACTTCTTCCAGAGTTTCTTGCTCTGATGTATCTTTCTCTCCCAGAATTTCCTTTTCTATGGGGACCTCTTCCTTATCCTGAGCAATGATCTCCTCCACCGCACGACCCATATCTTGTTGGAGTTCCATGAGTTCCTCCACCGAGAAAGTATCATCAAACTCTTCATGTGGGAGTGAGGAGTCTAAAATATCTTCTAGCTCAAGAGAATCTGAACTGACATCTACCAGGGGGATCTCCAGCATTCTGAGACTTGCGAATGCGCTTGGTGTAGGGGTTAGCTTTTTCTTCTTCTTTCTTATTAGCGAAGCCCTAGTTTCTAGAATACTAGTAGACTACGCCTCAACAAAAATTTGTCTTCTCATCATGGCTGCCAACGACAAGGATCCCGCCGGGTGAGCAGATTCCATTGGAGCTACAAGGAGGCCGAAGGATACTGTAAGGAAACTTAGGTGCGGAAACAACTTCCTACACTAATCTCTAAAGGAAAGTATTGTGAAAATTCTTTGAAATCCTTACAATTTCAGATTCGTTAACTACTTTAACAATGATATTGCAGCCATATACCATGCATATAGAAAATAGAGAATGACACAAAGATTTACCCTGGGGAAAACCTTTCGGTAAAAAACCCCAGCCCTCCAAAACCTGCACAATGTATTATCTTCAACACAACAGTTACAACACACTTGCAATGCAAGTTCTTTTCAGGAGACAATCGACACTCAAAAGACAAATCCAATAGCACCAGATCATACCAAAAATACACTCTTTTTCTATATCTGTCTGCAACCCTAAAAAATTCTTATATCATGCGCTTTCCTTTTTAGGGCAACTTCCAAAGATAGCCGTATTAGGGTTTTACCATTCTCTGAGAAAATAGGAACCCCACAATTATGGAAGAGTGTACAATACTCAACTTTATCAGTTGCCACATGTCATTGCATGTCTTCACCCATCATTGAATCTTCTAGAAATAGCTCTTACGTGTCATAGGAATTCGTCATAACCATTTCAGCCATGATCTCCTTACACACAATTCAAGATGCCAACACATCAAGTGGAGTGACACATCAACATGCCAACTAGACATCTACACTCACACTTAAATTACATTATTTGCAAGAAATATATTTTACAAAATAAATAATAAGAATAGGAATTATCCAAGGTTGAGACACCTTATTCCTAACAGATACCTGCATACTTATTTGTTGGGTGGCCAGCCTTGTCGACTCCATTTGTTGATGTAACTGTGTCATTAGAAGGGACGAGGTATGTGGAGGCACTTTGGGAACTAGGACACCATCCTTCTCTTTCCCTTTACTTGTACTTGGTTCAAAGGCCATGATAGATGAAGAAGGTCCAGCACCGGCTGAAGAGGGAGTAGCCCGCTTGATCGTTTGCTTCTTTCAGGTGCTCTTTGGGCATGCCCGGGTGAAATACTGGTGGCTTGCCTCTATAATGGGGTGACACACCCCTTCAATTGTTAGGTCCTTGAAGGGTGGCCTAATCCACTAGAGGAAGATCTAGCTTGTCTAGCCCTTATTCTTTATATGCTAGATTTTCCAGCAGCCCGTCATCTTTAAAGCCCTTCGGGAAAGTCCAAAGGTCGAGTGCTTTCATGATCCCTTTGCTCATCCGAGAATGTTGTCAGGCTCAGAGATAAAAACTATCTTGGTAGTCTACCCAAAAGTCCTCAATATCTACTTCATGGGATGGGGATGCCCAAGGAGTGTTGTGGCAATCTTGCCGAGAGGATCGTAATTTTTCCGGGCATAGTGGAACTCCACCAGCTCCAGGTTCTTCAATTCACTGTCTGCCTCCCAGGCTGCGGTGAGGCTGCATGTATAATTCCCACATGAGAAAGGGAATGGAACGTTGACGACCTTCTTCAGTGTAAAGAAGGTGTGTAGATCCATCATCTACCAATAGAAATCTAAAAGAATAATCTTGTCCCTGCAATACCAGGCAGAAGATGGGGCTTCCCGTTAAAGCCTGTCACCTGAATGTAGGTGTGATGTTGGAACTAGATGAAATAATGGCCGTAGGAGCTGACCAGAGTCATTTCCACCTGTGATAGTTGGTACCCAAAATCCCGAGTAAGTGTTAGAATGTTGCTGTAAATGAAAGCATCATTTACATGACAGAAATTTGGGAAACTGAGTTCCCATTGCACTTGGGGATAATGGTCCCATGGTGCCATTTGGCCCAGCCTATTTCCAAGCTCTCCAACTATTCCCAAACCCAAAAAATATGGTCATTGTTGTGCTAGTTCCCATAGCACATATGATGTCATATAAAATTTGGAATTCTAGGCAATGCTCTTCAGCTGTTTGTCTACGTGATTGGATATGAGGGCTGCCCAGTTGAAAGTCTGATTGCAAGTGGTGATGCAGTATAGAAAGTAGTACATCCATGCCAAGAAATCCTGAGCATGGGGCAATCCAAAAATCTTGCATAGAAATACAATGCCTGCTTGGATGGGCTCTTTGAACTCCCCGCGGGGAATTTCTAAATTCATCCTCTTGTAATCCCTCTTTAGGATTTTTAGCCAGTGGCTATTGATATATTTCCGGGAAACAATCTCAATACCCTTGAACCCCTGTAATGTCTGGAGTCAATTTTGGATAATGGATCTATTGAATTGTGGGATCCCCAGCCCCGAGGCAAAAGTTGCCACATCCAAGTTGACAATTATTGCCGGGTACTGTAGCGGCCAGGGATCCAAAAGTAGGATGGTTTGTGTTGGTGCATTGTATAGTGTTGCCAATTGGAGTATTAATTCTAGTGATTGCACCAAAAAGGGGAAGTTTTCTACCTTGATGATACCAGAGGTGGCGATATGAGTTGCCAGATTATCTCCAGTGGCCCTTAGTTTATAGATGGCTTGAATCAAGCCTTGCATTTCTGCCCAAGGTCTGGGCCCTGCGTCTGTTATATCCTGAACTCTGGACTCTATTTTTGACCCCATAATGACATTGTCCTTGGGATATTTAGAGGTCAAGGGAAGCTTTTCCAATAACCTCTCAGCCTTAGTCTTGGTGGTCGCTCGGGTGGAAGTGGTAGGCAGCTCCAGGCTGGAAGGAGGGGTGATCACTTCAGACATCTTTGATCAACTCATCCGCAACTTGCAAGACCGTAGAACCATTATAATATGTCATATATAAAGAATATTAGAACTCCATGGAAATCGTCACCATCCTACATTTGTTCAACAAGTGTTAACATGCATCAAAGGTCTTGGAATACTTGTAATAAACGTGAATATGATTCCGGGGTAAATTGAACCAAATGAAAAGGGGGAAACACGGGACAAGGAATTACTTAGGGCCCAGATCCCACATAATCTAGTCATTGCCGTTCCAATGTGACTAGTAAGAAATCATATTTGGCTGACATGGGTTGGCTCGTGGTTAGGTGGTAGGTGACATAAAGGCATTAATGGCGATAAGTGGGCTAACACGGGGTAAAATAAATGCCAGATGGGACACGGTTTGAATGCCCACTCATGGGAAATTAATCCTGCCATTAAGGTGATGAGATGGAGGAGAGAGAAAGCTGCCATGGCTCGAACCAGCAAGGTGTTGAGTTTGAATTGTGGTGACTCCATCTCGACAAGCTTTATCTCTTGGGTAAAAATGTAATGATGGAGAGTGAGGAACTTGTGAGCTTGGAAGGATATACAAGGTATATACACATAAACATAGAGAGATTAAACATATATACATGTGATATACAGAAAATACATAGCATTTATAGATTTGTACAACTATGCACATATATATATAAGCTAAACTAAGGTAGCACACACCAAAAACACTAGTCTATAGCTGCCCAGAAGGTGGACAACCTTCTCGCAGGGCCAACCCACCAACGAGAGGCGAACCAAAAACAAAACACGAAAGGAAACCAATGAACAAAACACAGACCAAAGAGCAGGGAAGGAAAAGCAAGGAAAACATAGAAACAACAAGAAAACTAGAGAACCTACCTGGAAATCCAAAGAGGAGTAGGGACCAAACACACTAAGAGCACGTCTGCAATGAGTTCTACCTTCAACTAATCATGAATAGGTACCTTTAATCATTGAACAATAACCCACTAAGCATAGAGTAATCACAGCTTAATCACAATTTGGTTGCCTAAGAATTGCTCTGAGTGCACAAGTATTTTAATCATGGTAACTGTAAAAGTGGCATGTAATTTCTATTTATACCCAAGGAAAAAAGCAAGTTACTCCTCTTTTCCTGCAAACTCTGAAACAGATAAACCTCTAGACTCTGGGCCTGGGGATTCCAAGTCACCATACCTTCTCGCAAGGATAAGACATCATGGCAGAGAATCCTAGAGTCTAGAATCTAGCTCTGGAGAGAACCAACTCCGGGACTAGGTCCCAGAGACATGAAAGAAAACAAACACCCCGAGGAAGAAAAGCCTGGAGAAGAAAAACAAAGAAAATAAGAGGCAAGGCAAACAAGGCAAGAGCCAAAAGTGAAAAGAGGGACCCCAAAATTTTGCACACAAAATGTAGGGACAGGTATGTAGGGCATAACAAATGGTGACTATTTAGGACAAATGCCTTAGTGCATTTGAGAACCGCAGAATCTCTGGTTAGTAAAACTGGAACAAATCATTACTCGGAGCACCTTGCTTGTAAGGCGTGAAGCATCTGAGACAATCTGGTGCATACATGATTCAATCCTTGGTCTTTCTTTAGTTATGGAGTGTGTTCTTTGAAGGAAAATCAAGCCGATGACCTCTAGGAGGAGCAGAAAAGAGGCACTAGATCTATCGATCCAAAGTCATCAATTTTGTTCGTTTCCCCTGGATACCGGCTACATCCCATCTTTTCTTTCCTTTTCATTTTATTCTTTTCTGGATGGGAGGGCAGTACTTCTTTCACCATTAAGCTTAAGCATAGCTAAATTCAATGGTGATACTTCTTTCACCCTTTCATCCACCATAATTTTCTAAATAGGGTAGAAAACTCCGGACGCGGAAGAATTTTAAAAGTGCAAACTTGGGCCAACAAACTAGTGCGGCCAATCTACTCTCGGTGTGTCCGATTACTTGTTCCTTTAGATTTTGGTTTAACTGATTGCCAAACTTCCAAGGATAAATCTGATGAAAATTACTCGCAGCTTGTTACCAAACTTACAAAATAACTTTGGAGACCAGACCAATTCCACCATGCTAACAATAGATTCCAAGTTCACCATAATACGAAAGGTATCATCCCGGAGACTAGATTTTATGCGAAGCATACCGGTCTACAAAAAGGGGGAGAAAAACACTAGGAACCTGGAAAGAAAACAAAGAAAGCAAAGAAAAAAAAAAGAATAGAAAATCAGGGCGGTCCCGAAGGACAGCTGATAACTATTTACAAGACAAGGCACCCCAAACAAAGCACCGGGGATGAAATATCTACAAGCAAGAAAATTTACATATAATACAACTCCGGACAAACCTGCCTCATTCAAAATAATGCTTGAGAAAATGTCCGTTGATGGGAAATGGGATGGGTTCCCCAGTCATGGTACTGAGGTGATAGGTGTTTGCCCCGCAGATCTCTGAGATCAAATATGGTCTGAGCCAGAGCCGTTGGAATTTGGTGTGCTTTCCTTTCTTTTTCGGGGCCCTATCTCACAAGAGGACCAATTCTAAAATCTAAAAGGCCTTATACTGGGCTCTCCGGTCAAACCATCATTTCACTATTGCTTGGTGACATGCAAAATGTTCAAGGGCCGTGTCTCTTTGTTCTTCCATCCACACTAGGTTTAGGATCTGAACCTCCACAATATTGTCTCGGTTGCTGAGTTCCTACATAAACTATAAAACTGGGATCTATAAGTTAATGGGGAACATTGGGTCTTGGCCATAAACAAGATGGAATGGGGATGTCCCAAGGGCAGCCTTAATGAAAATATGATCTGCCCAGAGGGTGAATCTCAACTTTTGGTGCCAGTCCCAGGGATTTTGCTCTAACAGGTGTTTGATCACTTCAAGCAAATTTTTGTTGGTCGATTTGGCAACGCCATTCCCTAGGGGTAATAGTTTCTAGAAAAATTCAAAGTGATCTTCTGGTCATAGGTCCATTCAAGTAATTATGCCAAAGAAAATGCTAGACCATTGTCACACACTATAGTGAAAGGCATTCCAAATCTTGTGATGATGTTTTCTTCCAAGAATTTTATAACTATGTCTGCCATATTGTTTTTGCAAGGTATTTCTTTAGACCACCAGGTGCAGTAATCAGTAGCAGTCAAGATGTACCAGTGGTTAGTAGATGAGTTGGGGTTGATTTCCCTGATAAAGTCAAATGCCCATTGGGTGAAAGGTCTAGCTTTAAAAATTGGCTGTAAAGGCATAGCCGAGTTTTGCTCATGATGTGCTGTAGTTTTTCAAGTATGGCACTTTCAGACATGAGTATAGACATCTCTAAGGATACAGGGCCAATAGTATCTAGCCTGGATAATATAATGGGTAGTGGTGTCAACTGAGCCATGCCCTGTTCCAAACTGCCCGTGAAATTCTTTAATTATTTTTGCAGCTTGAACCCTATCGATGCACCGGAGGTATACCCCCTCATAGTTCCTATGAAAAAGCGTGGAATTTTTTATCATGAAGTGGGCACTTTTCAACTGCAGGGCATGACGCTTGTTTGGAGGCAATCCCTCTGGGCATGTGTTATTCAACAATAGGTACACCAAGTCTGTGTACCATAGATCCCAAGTGATGGAATCCACCGTATATGTTTGACATTCAATGTGGGGAGTCCCTTCTGCCATCACCATACATAGTCCCTTGCCTCAGACTATCTTCATGGGTTGCATTTCTAAATCATATTCTTAGAGGATGGCCATCCATTTCCCCTGTCCCTCACCCAATTCACTCTGCATCAGCAGAGACTTTACCACCTAGTCTACAATGATAACATGTACCTTACTCCGGAGAATATAATGCCATAATTTATTCATGGCATAAACAAGAGAAAAGGCCTACTTTTCCAAGGATGAATACCAGACTTTGGCATTCTTGAAAGGAGAGCTCATGAAATCTTTTGATCGTTCTTCCCCATTGACCTTTTGGGTCAATACTACCGCGGTAGAATGCGGTGAAGAAAAGGAATAAATGTAGAAAGGGAGGGATTAGTCTGGACTAGCCAGAACTGGTGCCTCTATTATCATCTATTTAATCTGGGTGAACACCTCCTTTGCTTCAAGACTCCACTCAATTTTGGTATCTTTCTTCATCATTTCGTTGAGTAGCTTTACGATCTCGATGAACCCAGTGATGAACCACTGAACAAAGTTGATCTTTCCAAAGAAAGATCTCATTTCTTTTTTTCTGCTGGGCATTTGTAGGTTTAGCAGTACTTCAACTCTCTCAGGGTCGATGGATATACCCTTATTAGAGACAATATGCCCAAGAAACTTCCCTTTAGTGACCCCAAATATGCATTTCTTAGGGTTGAGGGATATTCCATACCGGTGACATCTCTCGCAAATCAGGGCGAGGTGGGCGGAATGATCACGCCTGTCCTGGGAAAAGGCGGTCAAATCATCCATGTAGATGATTATGCACTGGTTCAAAAGGCCCTCAAACGTAATGTCCATGGCCTTTTGAAATGTGGCCCCTGCGTTAGTCAATCCAAAGGGCATTCTCTGGTATGCAAATGTTCCCCGCTTAGTGGTAAACACCGTTTTGTCTCTATCTTCAAATTTAACCATGACCTGGTTATATCCGGAGTACCCATCTAAGAAAGACATCATTTGTGATCCATTCATGATTTGTAATACCTCATCCAATGAGGAGAGAGGGTAATTATCTTTCTTGGAGGCCTTGTTCAAATTTCAGAAATCCACACAAAGGTGGATTTGGCTACTTTTCTTCCTCACAGGGACTAGGTTGGATACCCACATAGTGTTAATAATAACTGAGAGGGGGGGTGAATCAGTGGCTTCAAAAAATTATCCAATTTAAAATTTAATCCACTAATCAATACTTCTCAAATTATTAAGTCCCAACAAGATGCATGGCTTTGAAATATTTGAAACAAATAATTGTCTGTCAGTTTACCTTGTCTGTCCTATTTCTCCTTGATAACTAATAAGCAGTAAACTATATTTACCGATACTCAGTAAATATGCAGAGTATACTAGTCAATCCATAAATGCATATGTAGAATGTAAAACACTAAAGTAATTAGCCATACATACATAACACAAGGATTTTAACGTGGAAACCCTGTTAAGAGAAAAAACCACTGGGACCGGTACCCCAAATTTTCAGTCTTCTGAAGTGAGCCATGTTAGGAGCCAACCCTGTTAAAGGTTACAAACAGACTGTTAAGTGCGACCTTGTTAGAGGATTTTCAATACATAGGTTGTCACTAAGTATCTGGCATCTATGCTACCATCCTTGAATCAGTCTCATGACTATCAATAAGCTTTATGCAAAATCTTACTACCATCCTTGAATCAGCCTCCTTCTTAGACAGTCAATAGGCTTTAGGTAAGACCGGTGCTACTATCATGAGTCAACCTTCTAGTAATTTGTTAGGATATACCTCAATTACAAAATATTGTTAAATCCTGCTATGTTAAGAGACTTTAATGCTTCAATGGTTAAACTGAAACAAAATGACCTATTTCTAATGCAACTGAATTGTAGATTTTCAGATCTATTTACTTACAATATCTTTCTGATCAATGTATAAATTTGATTCCTATGTACTTAAATCTTTCTGCTCTATGATGTTGTGATTCACTGTCTGTCGGTGTCTGTAGAATTCTTTAGCTCTCCCTCAGCTTGATTGATCAGGATTGCATGAAGTTAATCCTTCATCAGTTTCTCTTTAGCATCTTCTATCAGTTCACTCCCCCATATATCTGATTGCGTATTGACCATTTTGAGAATGAATTATGCTTGTCTCTTAAATAGACATGATTTTTCTTAATTCTAGGTTCTTTGATACTTGATTCTTGGTGTGAAAAACAATCCAGCCAAATTGATTTATGGCTTTAACTCCTGATTTATCTCATAGTTATCTTCTTGCCAACTATAAAAATCACTTACTTTAGCTCTGCCAGCTAGATATTTTGTCATTTTCTAATCTCTCTATTCTGTCGGTCAATTCTGCAGTTTGTCACCGGTGACAACTGCTAGTTCCGTCGGTGTCGCTTTAGTTAGCTTCAGGATCTCCATCTGCCGGTCATCACTAGATCTTTGTTCGTCAGGCAACACTATTTTTACCTCGTCGGGTATCATGTGATTCTACTTCATTGAGCAAAACTTTCTTCTACTCATCGAGCATTACTGTGACTTTAATCTCTATCTTGACCGATGGTGTGCACTTCGTCGGTGTAGTTTGTCACTTAGTGAATACTAGACTTTTATGCATTGCTGGAAGCATAACCTTTATTCCATTGTTCTCTGAAGTCTTTGGCATGATCATACAGATGATATCAAGTTGACATCAATGACAATACAAACCATTAAATGATTTAATGTCTTGCATCATCTTCAACTTAATATAGTCAATCATTTAATCAGTT
>MU226552.1:259932-281932 GCA_018584345.1 Thuja plicata | reverse complement strand
TCTTCAGGTTCTTTTGTGTTGTCTAGCTCATTCTTTTCTGCAAATTCATCAATCTTTACATTTGCACTTTCAACTATTTTGTTAGAAGCCTTGATTAGACATTTAAAAGCTTTGCTTTTGGTAGAATGCCCCAGAAAAATGCCTTCATCACTTTTGGCGTCAAGTTTTCCATTTCTATCATCTTTTAAGACATAACATTGACTTTCATATATTTTGAAGTAACTTACATTGGGCATTTTACCATACCATAGCTCATAAGGAGTCTTCTTTGATTCTTTTCTTAATTGTACTCTGTTAAGTGTGTAGACAACAATGCTAATAGCTTCCCTCCAGAAGATCTGGGTGATGTTCTTCCCTATCATCAATGTTCTTGCACAATCAACTATTGATCTGTTCCTTCTTTCAGCAATTACATTTTGCTGTGGTGTTCTTGGTGCAAAAACCTATCTTTTTATACCATTTTCATTGCATAAATTAGTGAATTCATCTGATATAAATTCTCCTCATCTATCTGATCTCAAACATTTTAGATCCTTACCACTTTGTTTCTCTACCATAGCTTTATACCATTTAAACATCTTGAATGCTTCAGATTTTTCTTTTAAAAACATGACTGTCATCATTCTAGAATAATCATCAACAAATAGAATAAAGTATCTATCTCTATAATAGCTCTTTTTCCTCATAGGTCCACATAGATCAGTATGGACTAATTATAGAATATCATCAGATGTATGGGTTTTGCTTTTGAAACTAGACCTTGTCATTTTACCTCTTTGACAGTTTTTGTACATGATGTTGTCTAGCTTTGTCATCATCGGTAAGCCTCTTACACTTCTTTTCCTGCTTATCTTCATCCTGTTGTCAAAGTTCACATGACACAACCTTTTGTGCCATAGCAATATGTCTTCCTTTCTAGTCATCAAACAAGTGGAGTTAGTATCATTTAGATAGAATAAATTACCTTTGGTCTGTTCACTGGTACCAATCAGTGTTCCTGATTCATTGAAGATCTTTGCCTTTTTGTTCTCAAATGCTACTTTATGACCTGAATTATTTAGCTGAGAAACACTCAATAGATTATAATTCAATCCTTTTACCCAATAAGTATTTTTACATTTAATCAGGTTATTCAACATTACTGTTCCTTTACCTTTGATTTAACAAGGAGAATCATTTCCCATTCTTACTGTACCACCTTTATAGTATTCAAAAGTTTCAAACTTTGCTTTGACACCGGTCATATGGTGAGTGCAGCCACTATCTATAATCCACATATCATTTTTGCTAATCTTAGATATGAGTGTAGTTTCTTCATACCTTTCATCTTCATCTGAATCATCCTTCATAGCTACAAACACTATCTCAACATCATCATCCAGTTCTGTGTCAGTATATTCATCTTTGCAAGCAGCTAGATAGCTAGCCTTTTTGCCTTTGTCCTTGTAATCTCGGGTATCACTTCTTTCTGATCGTCGATAACCTCTGTAACCTTTGTTATCACCTCTATCAGATTTCTTCTCAAAAGATCTACTATCACTTATGTCATCTTTTCTATTAGGACATCTTGCAGCAAAGTGTCCAATCTCTTTATAATTAAAACATACAAGTGGTAACTTACCTTTGTATCTACCTTTTCCTCTTAGCATTCTTCTTGCCATGAGTGCTTCAATTTCATTTAGATCTTCTTCTTCACTTTTGCTTTCACTGTCTTTTCTAGATGAGTGTCTTTGACTAGATTTTCTTATTCTCACAGAAGACTTGAATGCAGACTCTAAGCTTGGTGAGACACTATTATCAAAGTTATTCATCTCAAATGAAATCAGTCTACCAATCAGGCTATCAAGAGTGACTTTATTATTGGCTACTGCTCTCATTTCTTGAATAGCAGAGACTCTAATACCATATATAGCCAATAAGGTTCTTAGGATTTTACTTACCACTATCTCCTCTTTAAGTGTACCTCCAACACCTCGTATAGCATTGACTACTTTTATTCTAGTGCTGTACTATGTGATGTTTTCACCTTCTTTCATTCTGAGATCATCAAACTTTCCTCTAAGGCTTTCTGCCTTGGCTCTCAGAACATTTGCATCATCTCCATGTACAAGTTTCAACTTGTCCCACATTGTCTTTGCATTTTTGCAATCTTTGACATCTTCAAATTCAGCATTAGAGAGTGAGGCTGAAAGCTCTATAACCATGCAGTTATGTTCATGATTTACTCTCAATTGATCCACTATCGATGGTCTTGTAGGCAACACATATTCAGTTTTTAAGTATTGGGTAATATCATTGCCAATACCTGATAAGTGAAGCTTTATCCTGGTTTTCCATGAAGCAAAGTTGTCTTTTTTCAACTTGGGCACATCTCTTCTATTCATCTTGTGATCTTTTACTTAGGTCTTGAAACCTTCCTTCTAAGCACACAAGATCTGATACCAATTGTTAGTAATAATTGAGAGTGGGGGTGAATCAGTGGCTTCAAACAATTATGCAATTTAAAATTTAATCCACCAATCAATACTTCTCAAATTATTAAGTCCCAACAAGATGCATGCCTTTAAAATATTTGAAACAAATAACTGTCTATCGGTTTACCCTATCTGTCTTGTTTCTCCTTGATAACCGATAAGCAGTAAACTATATTTACTGATACTCAATAAATATGTAGAGTATACCAGTCAATCCATAAATGCATATGTAGAATGTAAAACACTAAAGTAATTAACCATACACACATAACACAAAGATTTTAACGTGGAAACCCTGTTAAGGGAAAAAACACTGGGACCGGTACCCCAAATTTTCACTCTTCTGAAGTGAGCCCTGTTAGGAGCCAACCCTGTTAAAGCTAAAAAACACACTGTTAAGTGCGACATTGTTAGAGGATTTTCAATACATAGGTTGTCACTAAGTATCTGGCATCTACGCTACCATCTTTGAATCAGTCTCATGACTGTCAATAGGCTTTATGCAAAATCTTACTACCATCCTTGAATCAGCCTCCTTCTTAGATTGTCAATAGGCTTTAGGTAAGATCGGTGCTACTATCATGAGTCAAGCTTCTGGTAATCTATTAGGATATACCTCAATTACAAAAGACTGTTAAGTCCTGCTCTGTTAAGAGAATTTAATGCTTCAATGGTTAAACTGAAACAAAATGACCTGTTTCTAATGCAACTGAATTGCAGATTTTTAGATCTATTTACTTACAATATCTTTTTGATCAATGTATCAATTCAATTCCTTTATACTTAACTCTTTCTGCTTTGTGATGCTGTGATTCACTGTTTGTCGGTGTCTGCAGAATTCTTTAGCTCTCCCTCAGCTTGATTGATCAGGACTGCATGAAGTTAATCCTTCATCAGTTTCTCTTCAGCATCTTCTATCAGTTCACTCCCCCATGTATCTGATTGCGTATTGACCACTTTGAGAATGAATTATGCTTGTCTCTTAAATAGACATGATTTTCCTTAATTCTAGGTTCTTTGATTCTTGATTCTTGGCGTGAAAAACAATCCAACCAAATTGATTTATGGCTTTAACTCCTTATTTATCTCATAGTTATCTTCTTGCCAACTGTACAAATCACTTACTTAACTGAGGTCGAATAAAATAAATAAAACAACCAGTTAATTCTATCCTTTAGCTCTGCTAGCTAGATATTTTGTCATTTTCTGATCTCTCTATTCTATCAGTCAATTTTGTAGTTCATCGCCGATGACAACTGCCAGTTCCGTCGGTGTTGCTTCAGTTAGCTTCAGGATCTCCATCCGTTGGGCATCATTGGATCTTTGTTTTTTAGGAAACACTATTTTTACCTTTTCAGGTATCATGTGATTATGCTTCGTCAGACAACACTATCTTCTGCTCGTCGAGCATCACTGTGACTTTAATCTCTGTCTTTACCGATGATGTGCACTCCACCGGTGTAGTCTATCACTTAGTGAATACTAGAATTTTATGCATTGTTGGAAGCATAACCTTTATTCCATTGGTTCTCTAAATTCTTTTGCATGCTCATATAGATGATATCAAGTTGACATCAATGACAATACAAACCATTAACTGATTTAATGTCTTACATCATCTTCAACTTAATATAGTCAATAATTTAATTAGTTATATGTCATCACATAGTGTGCCAGATAGGAAAGATTATCCAGCTGACAATAGTTTCTGAACCTCCTGGTAAATCAGAGGCTTGATCAGTGGGTTGAACAGTTGTTTCTTCTATCAGAAAGGCTTAGCATCAGGTTTAAGTTTGATAGTATGGGTCATGATGGATGTATCGTATGTCTTTAGATCCTCATACCCCCATGCGATCACATCAATGTATTCTCAGAGAACCATGAGAATCTTCTCCTTCTTCTCAGGGGAGCAGGAGGTGCTAATGTGTATCATTTTCTCTTCATTGAGCTGGCCAATGTTCACTTTCTCAAATTTTCCTCCCTTAAAGGAGGATGATATATTTTCTTAGCCCTGAGGGTCTGAGTTGAATATTTGTTAAAGCGCAACCATCCCCTTTGGAATGGTGTTGGTTGGTAGGTCCATGATCCCATCATCTTCATCACCCTACCTAGTATCATTATGATCTCTCTCTTCCACTATCTGGTCCTCAAAGACACCAACATTGGCCATGAAGGCCAGGATATGTTGATCGTCCTCAAAGACTTGAAAATGGGTAACGTTATCTGGAATGGACGGGGTGGGGATCATCTCAACATAAAATCTCTGGAGTCGTGACCCAGCCATTGGCTCAAGCGTGCTGGCAGAAATGACAAGGGCATACAGGACATAGTTCCATCTTCGAGGAATAAGATTAATGCCAAAGGCATAAAAATCCTCAATAAGGCTTCATGCCCAGTTGCGATATGCAACCCACCTCTTATCATGATAGGTGTATTGACTCTGAACTTTTTTAATAATTAACTCTGAATCACCCAGGGCCCAGAGGTGAGTGATTCCTTTCCTTAGTGCAAATAGGAGTCCAAGGACCAAAGCCTTGTACTCTATGACATTGTTCATGTAGTTGAACTACAGCCTATAGGACACAAGAAAATATTTCCCCCATAGGTTGATTAATTCTACTCTAGCCCTGCAACCCTGTTTGGAGTGGGACCCATCAAACTTAAGGGTCCACAAGTCATCATTGGTTATTTGGGGCTAGGAAGAGGAAGTGGGTTTTGGATTATTCTTGGGAGGGTTGGGAGGAGTTTCCTCCAGCGATGATTGCACATGGGTGAGGTTTATCTCTAGAGGAATTTGTGATTGAGATCCCTGGGCATGCGACGCTGAAAAGGCACTCTCGGTAGGAACACTAGGTTCTGAGAAATAAACTGCATGTTCCTTCTCTCGGGGAGCATTGATATGCCAGGTAGTAGTGGCAAGACACAGTTTAGACTCTAGCTCTAAATGTTTCTGGTAATGTACCCGGAACCAAATGCTAGACAAGAGTGTGACAAGGGTCGCTACGGTACCCTGAGAGTTAGCCTCGACCCTTAACTTTTCTTCCATGTCCTGGGTTCTCTGTAGAACTATGGGATCCTCTCCTAGGGTGAAATAAAACATTAAGATTTCAAGGGGTTGGTACACCCCGGGGGAATTCTCAGAGAATAGGACCTCATTCACTCTCCTGAATTCTGTGAGGGCCTGTCTCATCCGGGGCTAACTTTTAACCTAGATCTTGTTAGATTCTCCTTCTTAGGGGAGCCATAAGTGGGAGAAGTCAGTCGAAAAGTACCCATTTAGGGATTTGGACCAATTCTGACTTAGCAACATCCCATAAGTCTTTGGGATGTCTACCACTTGGACGTTGATCATGCTGGCTATCCTGGGGTCCTAGATGAGTTAAATCTGGACATTCTTTAGTTCACCCACCTTTTTTACAGCAGTCTTATCATGTTGGATTATTGCACTATTAGACAGGGTGGGTTAAAATCTGAGCTTCTGGCATATGGATAAAGGTATGATGTTGTCCAAAGCCTTGGACTCTACTAGGTAGTTGTATATGTTTTTACCTTATATGTTCAAGCCTAGTAGGAAGGGAGGATCTTCAGTGTTTCCCTGAAAGACAGCTGCGTTGGCATCCTCAAAAGAGACGGTCTTGGGTGGGTGACTCAACTTCTAGGTTTCCCAAGAGCTTCAGAAGGGACTTCTTCTACTTGAGACAATTCAGTAAAACCTCCATCAAGGTCATGGAGGTGGTGGTTTGTTCTAATGCCTTTGTGATGTCAAACCTTCCTCCCGGGAACTGGTGGCTTCCCTCGGCCAGGTCCTTAGCTTGGTTAGAGCCAGGGCCTTTTGGAGGGGCAGACTGATCAGTCATGTTTTCCCAGGGAGGAGTGTCTTTAGGAGGTGTGGGTGTGTAAACTGGTCCTTTACCAGCCTGACTTTAAGTGTTGTAGGGAGTCCATTGTCCATTGGTTGGTGAAGGCATTGGCCTCAAAGGCCAGAATGGATTCATCAAAGAACCCCTGTAGTTCAGGTTCTTCTTCATCTCCTTTATTTGTTCTAAAGAATATGGTCTCATAGGTGAAGGCACCATGAGTGGACTCTTATATAGGAGGCTCTGGAGGCATAGGATCAGACACTTGTTGTTTGTCCAACTGGGAAATCATGATGACTTTCTCTAGTGTGGCACAATTTACCTCATTATGAGAGCATGTGTCATGCAGTCTACACCAGTTGGTCATGGGCTAGAAGTCTGCAACTGACATGAAATGGGACGGTCTAGCACCACCCTGATTGGTGTTTTGGTTCGAAGCCGAGCCTCCAGCATTGACGTTGTTATTCCATTATTGTTGGTTGGGCAGAGGCCCGTTGTAGTTTCTTCCTCTGACATTGTTGTTTTGTTGGGCGGAGAAAATATTACCTCTCTAGGAATTGGAATTTTGGGGTGTGTAGGACCCCGCCTTCAGTTGACCCATGTCCAAAGTTAGGGTGGACAACATTTGCCAGAGGGATTCAACCTCGGCGGTCAACTAGGTGTTCGCATCATAGTGTGACGATTATTATTGTTGGTTCCCTGGGAAAGTAGCAGTATTTTCTAGAGTCGAGGGTAGAAATCTTCTAGCCACGGATGACTGGAAGAAAGGCACTTTGGGTGGTTGTGTCTGTAGTTGTTGCATTTGCTATGGCTGGTTCTAGGGAAAAGATTCTAGACTCAGTATTGTCTGGGTCTGAGATGGATATACGTACTAGGCCTGCTGGTCTATCAGCGGTGGTGGGGGATTCATGGCCATCGCATGAGCATCCATCAACTGATTGAAGTTATATCCCCAGGCGTAAGAAGTTCCACTGGGTATCATGTTAAATGGCATGCTCTGCTCAATCCCGCTTGGGGATTTGTTAAGGCCACAGGATAGTTCCAAGGCTAGTTTTTAAACCTTCACCAAAGTATCCTGGTCACCCAGGGTGGTTGTTCTCCAGAAGAGAGTGGTAACGAAGGGGTCCATCACATTGAGATAGGTCTGGATAGTCACCTCTGCGGATGGGATGAAGGGGTCCATGCACCGCTTCAAGGTGCATTGGAACCAGTGGTTAAATGCTACAAGGGGTTCATTTGGTTCCTTCTTGATAGAGATGATCTGGTTGTGGGACCATGCTGGGTCCACGTGTACGCAAAAGGTGGCCAGGAAGGCATCCTCCATGTCCTGCCAGCTATTGATGGAGTTGGCAGGAAGGTTAAGGTACCAGTTCAGTTTGTTCTATCCCAGGGACAAAGGGAACATTCAGGTCACAACATCTTGATGTTAGATCCGATGTTGGTTCATGGCATCTTTGTATGCCTGTAGATGCTCCTCTATAGTTTATGAGCCTAAGTGCTCATATCAAGGACAAATCTTTTCTGGATGCGAAGGTATATCGTTGGCTGCACCTGAAAAGGTTCCCATTGGGGACCCGGTATTTCCAAAATACGTAGCCATTGGGGGAGTTGGCTTTTGACTGGGTTGGGCACTAGTTCTCAGGATCATTTGGGGGACTAGGGTATTCCATGGTATGTTAGATCCCAAAACAATGGTGGTTGACTTGGTTTTTGGGGTCTATTTCTTTCAAGCGGGAGGCTCAAGTTTGATAAACCATCCAAGATTGGGAGCTGATCTAAGGATTCTTTTGAATCTTTCTAGTGAAAATGATCCAATCCCACTGAAGGCTTGACTCCTAAAACTATGGCTTGGAGAACTCTCAGGCGGTGTAAAATTTGAATCGTTAGTGGGGGACGAGTTCATCCCTTCCTTCTAGCGCCAGTTTCTGTTGACAGGACTTTTTGATTGGGTCCACCAATAGAGGTGAGTTGTCACTGGGTACCGGGGTACTAGCCAACTTCACCTATAAAGGTTGTCCAGGGAAATGAGATTCCCTGGGCCTCCAAGAACGTGAGAGTCGGGTCTCAACAGTGTGGGGCTTAGTTGGGAAATGTGACTATTTTGTTTGAGGGGGATAGCTGGTTATCTTAACTCATCTTCTCTAGGGATTCAAGTGAGTGGGGTTTCCTGCAAGCGTGCATTCACTTAACAAATAAAATTCAAAAGATACTACAAAGTTATAAGTATTTCATATAGTTATACTGAACATTCAAAACATCAACAATGCTCTAACACACTATACTGAATACTGAAGAAATATATAACCATCAGCTCATATCAGATCAGTAGCGGATGAAAAGAAGGTCGTTGATCTACTTAAAGTATCAGAGAAAAGGACATAAAGAACATAAAGCATAAAATACTGTTAACAAGAGATCAGAATGCCAACAACTTCATTGATAGAACTCTTCCTTCCTCATTAACATGTCTTCCAGCAAGCACTAGTGTGTGGTACAATGGTGGCTCTAGGGGAAAATTTAACTACTAAAATCTTAAAAACTATGGAGCATTAAGCTCTACAACTAAGAACTGAGAAAACCAAATTGCTATTAACTATGGACTACAAAATCATCAATTTTTCTGACCCTTGGAATGAGGCCAGACTTATCATTTATACCCATCACTTGACCTAAAAATTAACCTAAATTATTTTACACTTTGAAATATAATATTATTTCTAGTGGCTAGTACTACCTGCACCACATTACAAAAGACCTCGAGACGAAAAAGGTCTGACATGTCAGACGAATAAGACAAGAAAAGAGGAGTGGAGGAATCAGCCTCGAGAAGAGAGAATGTAGAAGAGGAGAATAAATCTGATCCCCTAGGGATCGAGGCTATATGCTTCATAAATGGGAGGGTGGATCACTATCTTCGATGCACCAAGTGTAACATTGAAGCGGCACCTTGGGAAGACCATCTGTCAGAAACCTCTTGTTGAGCCGACATGCCTTGTCACTATTACCTACTTTCTGACAACCTTCATTAACTGCCTTGAAAGTGACCCGTTGGCCTTGGGAACCAAGACACAGGTCACTTAAAGAATACAAAAATATAGGATCCAGAATTCTGGTATCCAGGAACTTATGTTCTGAAAGAATGAATGAATACAAAAATACATCTCCCGATGAGATTCCCCGGGCTCCGGAGAACTTTATTACTCCTTATGATTTTTCCCAAGCTTCCAACACTTGGCCTATGCTTTCTTTGTCTACCTCTTTGATGTTGTCCCATCGATTGCGGATAGCCTCTAATGCTTCCTCAACCTCTCCAGCCCCACTCTGTAATTCATCCACCATCTTGATGGCATCATGTGATCAGATCATTGTCTTTGACAATCTGGATAACCTACCCTGGTCAAAACCTCTGGCAGGCGAATACAGGGACTCCATCCACTCGTCAAACTTGCTGAGGACATAGTCCTTTAGGGTACATGTCCTGATGGTGACGGGATCAACTTGTGATACTCCAACCATGAATGCTTTAAACAGACCCATGGGGTATTAGGTGGCTATCACTTTCTCTTTCAAGGCCTTAACCAGTTCCTTGCATACCTCACTCTTGAGGACAAGTCTAGAGTACTAGGCCTGGAGGGAACCATATGATTCATCTCCCAAAATTCCTGCCTCTGTGGTGACTTCTTCACCTATGTTGTGGATCTCTTCCAGCCTGACCTTCCATTTTTCATACTTCGCTAAATCTTGCTCCCATATGATAGCGGAGCCCTTTGCCTGGCTAAGAAGAGAATCAACCCGATAAAGGTCTGGGAGGGACACCGCCAAAAATTATCTCATGGCGGTCACCTGCTCTATGGCCCACCTGTCTGCAACTTGTACCTTCTTTTTCATGATTCATAGAGAATCCACATCGCCTTGCACAAGCGAAAGTTCAGAGAAAGGGGTCCCGAGGTGGACTTCAGATAGAGGCTATGAAAGTTCTACCAGAAATGCAAGGAGATTGGCATTTGTTTCTCTTTCCTCCTTCAACTTCTGGCCTTGTTTGATGTATCTAGCCTCTATTACCTTGGTGGCTTCTTTCAGTAGATCCAGCTCACCCTATTTATCTCTCCTCCCTGATTCTACTTCCATTATGTTATAATCCTTAGGCCTTACAGCCGCTGCCTCTACATCTAGTGGGGGTGTTGCGATGGTTGCAACTGTGCTACCTATCAGACCAGTTTGGAGAGTATGGATGGTTTGTGCTTTCTTAGGCCTTTTAGCCTCTGCGTTCCTGGCCATCATCTCGGCCAATGAGAGTGTAGCACCTAAGGTTGTTGTCAGGGTCTTCCTTTTCTTTGATTCGATCATCCATTGGGGCAGTTGGGGCGGCTTCACCGTTAAGACCTGTTCATTGGGATTCCTTTTGGAATCTAGAGGCACGTTCCCAGAATATACATTGTCTTCAGACTCTTTTTCCACCTCTCATTCCGGTTCTTCTTCTTGTTCTTGTTCTTTTTCCTTTTCCTGTTCTCCAGAACCTTCAACATTTTCTGCCATGCTGGCATCTTCTGTCATGCTATCTGGGACCTTTTCCCTGATTTCTATATCATCTGTATTTTTAGGGACCTCCTTATCCCTCTCGGTGTCAGCTGATTCTGCATTTTCATTAACCGAGGCCTCTTGATCAATCTATTGTTGCTTCTCTTGGGCCTTATCGGCCTCATTTGTTGGAGCATTCTCCTCCACCGAAACATCCTCTAGAGGTGGGTGAGGTCTCTGGCCAAAATTTAACAAGGCGGCCACCATTACTACCTCACCGAATGTGCTTCAGGGCACTTTATCACTCAGAGTAACCAAAGGCATTTGGAGCGTGATGGTCAAGGGTACGGTTGATCCTGTGGGTCTGGGTTCCCTAACCATTGGTCGCTCATTTGTGTGTTGCCTTGGTGTATTTTCAGTCTCCTAGGCTAGTATCTTATCTTTCTTAGGCCCTATTTGTACTTCTTACCGAGCTTCTTTCTCTGATGTATCTTTCTCTCCTGGGATTTCCTTTTCTATGGAAACCTCTTCCTTATCCTCAGCAGAGATCTCCTCCACTAGTAGACTCTGCCTCAGCAAAAGTCTGTCTGATCATCATGGTTTCCAATGACAGGGATCCCACCGAGTGAGAAAATGTCATTGGAGCTACAAGGAGGCCGAAGAATACCTACATACTTATTTGCTGGGTGGCCAACTTTGTCAACTCCATTTGTTGATGTAATTGTGCCATTAGAAGGGAGGGGGTATGTAGAGGCACTTTGGGAACTGAGACACCCTCCTTCTCTTTCCCTTTACTTGTACTTGGTTTAGCGTCCACGGTAGATGAAGAAGGTCTGGCACCGGCTGAAGAGGGAGTCGCCTACTTGATCGTTGGCTTCTTTCGGGCGCTCTTTGGGCATGCTTGGGAAAAATACTGGTGGCTTGCCTCTATAATGAGGTGACATGCCCCTTCAATTCTTAGGTCCTCGGGGGTGGCCCAATCCACCAGAGGAAGATCTAGCTTCTCTAGCCCTTGTTCTTTATATGCTAGATTTTCCAGCGGCTCGTCATCTTTAAAGCCCTTCGGGAAAGTCTGAAGGTCGAGTGCTTTCATGAGCCCTTTTCTCATCCGAGAATGCTGTCGGGCCCAGAGATCAAAGCTATCTTGGCAATCTTCCCAAAAGTCCTCAATATCTACTTCATGGGATGGGGATGCCCGGGGGAGTGCTGTGGAAATCTTGCCGAGAGGATCATAATTTTCCCAGGCGTGGTAGAATTCCACCAGCCCTAGGTTCTTTAATTCATTATCTGCCTCCTGGGATATAGCGAGGCTGCATGTATAATTCCCACATGAGAAATGGAATGGAACATTGATGACCTTCTTAAGTGTAAAGAAGGTGTGTAGATCCATCATTTGCCGGCATAACTCTAAAAGAATAATCTCATCCCCGCAATACTAGGGCAGAAGATGGGGCTTCCTTTTGAAGCCTGTCACCCAAATGTAGGTGTGATGTTGGAACTAGATGAAATAGTGGCTATAGGAGCTGACCAGAGTCATCACCACCTATGATAGTCGGTACCTAAAATCCTGAGTAAGTGTTAGAATGTTGCTGTAAATGAAAGCATCATTTACCTAGTAAAAATTTGGGAAACTGAGTTCCCATTGCACTTGGGGATAATGGTCCCATGGTGCCATTTGGCCTGGCCCATCTCCAAGCTCTCCAACTATTCCCAAACCCAAAAAAGCTGACCTTTGTTGTGCTAGTGCCCATAGCATGTATGATATCATATAAAATTTGGAATTCTTGGCAATGCTCTTCAGCTGTTTGTCTACGTGATTGGATATGAGGGCCACCTAGTTGAAAGTCTGACTGTGAGTGGTGATGTAGTACAAAAATTAGTACATCCATGCTAAGAAATCTTGGGCATGGGGCAATCCAAAAATACTGCATAGAAATACAATGCCCGCTTGGATGGGCTCTTTGAACTCCCCGTGGGGAATTTCCAATTTCATCCTCTTGTAATCCCTCTTTGGGATTTTTAGCTAGTGGCTATTGATATGTTGCTGGGAAATAATCTTAGCACCCTCAAACTCTTGCAATGTCTAGAGTCAATTCTGGATAATGGATCCATTGAATTATGGGATTCCCAGCCCTGAGGTGAAAGTTGTCATGTCCAAGGTGATAATTATTGCTGTGTACTGTAGCAGTTGGGGATCCAAAAGTAGGACGGTCCATGTTGGTGCATTGTACAGTGTTTCCAATTGGAATATTAATTCCAGTGATTGCACCAAATAGGGGAAGTTTTTCACCTTGATGATACCGGAGGCAACGATCTGAGTTGCCAAATTATCTATAGTGGCCCTTAGTTTATAGATGGCTTGAATCAAGCCTTGCATTTCTGCCTAAGGTCTGGGCCCTGCGTCTGTTATCTCCTAAACTCTGGACTCTATTTTTGACCCTACAATGAAATTTTCCTTGGGATATTTAGAGGTCAAGGGCAGCTTTTCCAATAACCTCTCGGCCTTAGTCTTGGTGGCCGCTCGGGTGGAAGTGGTAGGCAGCTCTGGGCTGGAAGGAGGGGTGATCACTTCACACATCTTCGATCAACTTGTTTGCAATGTACAAGACCGAAGAATCATTAAGATATGTCGTATATAAATAATATTATAACTCAAGGGAAATCGTCACTGCCCTGCATTTATTCAACAAGTGTTAGCATGCATCAAAGGTCCTGGAATACTTGTAAAAACATGAATATGATTCTGGGGTAAATCAAACCAAATGACAAGGGGGAAACATGGGACAAGGAATTACTTAGGGCCCAGATCCTAGATAATCTAGCCATTGTCATACCAATGTGACCAGTAAGAAACCATATTTGGCTGATGTGGGTTGGATCGTGGTCTGGTGGCAGGAGATATAAAGGCATTAATGGCGACAAGTGGGCTAACACGGTGTAAAATAAATGCTAGATGGGACACGATTTGAATGCTCACTCATGGGAAATTAATCCTGCCATTAAGGTGATGAGACAGAGGAGAGAGAAAGCCACCATGGCTCGAACCAGCGAGGTGTCAAGTTTGAACCATGGCAACTCTGTCTCAACAAGCTTGGTCTCTTGGGTAAAAATGTAATGATGGAGTGCGAGTAACTCATGAGCTTGGAAGGATATATAAGGTATATACACATAAACACATAGAGCCAAATATATATACATGTGATATACATAAAATACACAGCATTTACAGATTTATACAACTATGCACATATATATAGAAGCTAAACTAAGGCAGTACACTCCAAAAACACTAGTCTACAGCTCCATAAAAGGTGGACAACCTTCTCGCAGGGCCAACCCACCAATGGGAGGCAAACTAGAAATATAACACAAAAGGAAACTAGTGAACAAAATATAGACCAAATAGCAGGGAAGGAAAAGTAAGGAAAACATGGAAACAACAAGAAAACTAGAGAACCTACCTGGAAATCCGAAGAGGAGCAGGGACCGAACACACCAGGAGCACATCTGCAATGAGTTCTACCTTCAACTAATCATCAAAAGGTACCTTGAATCGTTGAACAATAACCCACTAAGCAAAGAGTAATCACAACTTAATCACAATTTGGTCACCTAAGAATCGCTCTGAGTGCACAAGTATTTTAATCGCGGTAACTGTGAAAGTGGCATGTAATTTATATTTATACCCAAGGTAAAAAAGCAAGTTACTCCTCTTTTCCCACAAACTCTGGAATAGACAAACCTCTAGACTCTGGGCCCAGGGATTCCAAGTCACCATACCTTCTTGGAAGGAGAAGACATCGCGATGGAGAATCTCAGAGTCTGAAATCCAACTTTGGAGAGAACCAACTCTAGGATCGGGTCCCAGAGACATGAAAAAAAATAGAAAACAGAAAAAAAACCCCCCAGGGAAGAAAAGCCCAGAGAAGAAAATAGAGAAAACAAGAGACAAGGCAAACAAGGCAAGAGCCAAAAGTGAAAAGAGGGGACCCAACATATTGCACACAAAATGTAGGGACGGGTATGCAAGGCATAAGGGAATTCTTTTCTCATCTCATCAGTGAATGATTTGCATAGAATATCATTTCCTCCAAATATGATGTCATCAACAAATATTTCAGCAATCAAAGTGTTAGCATCAATATCTTCTTTCAAATAAAGATTATTGTTTTCACTAGTCCTTATGAATCCAATACTTATTAGATAGGAATGAAGTCATTCATACCAGGCTCTAGGAGCTTATTTCAATCCATACAAGGGTTTGTGAATTCTACATACCATGTTCCTCTTGTCTGGATCTACAAACCCTTCTCGTTGCTTAATGTATACCTCTTCTTTAAGTATTCCATTTAGGAATGTTGACTTGACATCCATTTGATATACTTTGAATCCTTTGTATGTAGCATAAGAAAGTAATATTCTTACTCCTTCTCTCCTAGCAATGGGTGCAAAGGTTTCTCCATAGTCTATACCTTCTTCTTGTGCATACCCCTTGCATACTAGTCTTGCTTTGTTCCTTGTGACTTCACCATTCTCGTTCATCTTATTCCTAAATATCCATTTTGTACTGATGATATTCTTGTCATCTAGTCTTGGCATAAGTGACCATGTTTTATTATTCTCAATCTTCTCAAACTCATCATTCATAGCACTTATCCATGTTCAAGCTTAGAATTGTTACCTTAAATCAGGCATTAAGGGAAAACAACAATTCTATCCTGACAATGGAAACCTCTCCTAGTTGTGGGTAAACTATGAATGAAGAGGAGTCTTCAGATTCTAGGCCGGTTCCTATTGAATTTAGGATATCACCTCCTGATTTCTAAATTAATGGGAAAAGGGAAGAAGGATTTAAAATTGAATGGGAAATGGGGTGATACACCAAAATGAAATCAGACTTTATTTTGAAAAAAACTAATGCAGTAATACTAACTCATATACCACATTTTGATACTTCGAATCTCTGATCAACATATAGGTTAAAAGACTTGGCTACTAGGGTATAGACCACAAATAATTTAATCAGTCAACAAACATACATATTCTTCATGACGTCTAGATCTTGTCCACGTAGAGGAGGAATAATAAACATTCACTTCTCCTAGCTACCAAAATGAATAACACTTATGAAGAAAGATGAAATAGGATTCTGAAATCAAAACTCAAGAGCATATAGGAAAAATAGATCATCTACTTTATTATCCTCCAAAAATATGACAAGTAGGTTAAAAATAGTATCTCCAAGGCATCAAGGAACAATGAATTCACTTTGAGCCTTTTCTCCAAGATCTGCAACTCAATGGATACAAAATGCATGAAAAAGTGGTATAGGAACAAAATATTTCACTAAAACCTCTTTTCCACCAAATCTAAACCTCTAACTATGAAGTAAAAGGTCCACTAAATAGCCCACATGGCTAATCTCAAAAATGAGATCTCCCTCCAAAACTCTCCTCAAAAAAAGATAGATCATCCTAAATCAAAGGCCCAAAATGATGCCTAAAACTTAGCCTCCAGTCAAGCCCCCCTCCAAAAGACATATCCCTAGATTTGAGGCATGATTAGTTCCTAAAATCTAGCCTTTAATGACTCATTTCGAAAATGGGATAACCTATGTTGGCATTTTTAAAGATTTACATCCTTTCTACATAATTACCAACTTTGTATCAAAGAATATATTAAAATATTTAAAATATATCAAAGAATATATTTAAAATATCTAAATTATATTCTAAAAACAACCTAAGATGCCAAACCCAACCATAAAATTATCCAACTTAAGTTTAAACTATTTGAGAAATTCAAACTTAGGTCAACATGACCATTTGACTGTAAATCCTAACTCATGTTAAACATTTCTTTTTATGCATGTATGGGTTGGCAACTCCAAATTTGATGCACAGGGTGGAAGTACACTGTAACATTGAATGACATTTACTATCTTCACTGTCACCGGACTTCAACTCTCATTTCATCTTGGCATTTGTTTTTGATCTTTGCATTCAAATGACAGAAAGCTGAATGAAACCCTAGCTGGTGGCCACCAGGATTCCCTTTTCTTTCTCTGTTCTTGAACTCGAACTGGAGATCACTGATTGTCATTTCACTTGTAGTCTTTTCCTAGAACTATGAACTCGGCTCTGGCTGTAGCTATTGTGACCGAGCTAGCTAATGAATTCACGGGCTCTATTCTATAGTTTACATGCTTCCAAATTGAAGTTTAAAACCATAAATAGTGGCGCTTTGCATGTGTCTTTCTTACTTAATCGAGCTCTCCATCGCTGTCTGTTATTTCCATGATTTCATGCTTGAGCTGTTTGTAGAAGCCATGCATTCTTTGTAGTTGTTTTTCATTGCTCTGTTTGGTACTTGAATACATGCTCCAACTGGTGCTTCACTGTTTTAGCAAACAGAGAGCACGGGGTTTCGCTGGAGTCAACTCTTTGTAGCTCAGGCTTTAACAATTGGTGCTTGTAACTTGAAGATAAGTTACTCTCCCCTTTATGCAGTCTGGGTTTTCACAGATAAGTTATCTTTTCTCTCTGTTATGCTTGTTCTTTACTGCTATCTTTTTCCTTTAGAGAATCGACCTTTATGCATTCCATTAATGGCGTGTCCTTGGCTGTGACTTTTGAGCTTGTAAATGAAGAATTTGAATCCATATTTCATGATTGAATGCCTTTGTTGAGCCCTCCACTATCTACGACATGACTATCTGTAGTTCTTCACAGATGAACTTGCTATTGCAACCGATTTTATTGATGAATTTGCATTTATTTAATGAAACCGATTGCAAGAACTTTTTGTTGAAATTGAGAAGTAAACTCCATCTTTTATCTGTAGCTTACAACCGGTTGATATTGCTGCTTTTGATAACTGGAAGACCAGTATGTAGCTTGTGGGTCTTATTTGAAAGTGACTTTTACACTTTTTCTTTGAAAGCTCGATTTCACTAAAGCAGAACAAACTCGGTTTCTATAACATGAAGCTCTTTGTATGTTAAGTTCACATATTACACCCTTGTGTGGACATCTGAATTCACTGTGTACAGCGGTGTTAAATTTGGTCTCTCTTTCAACATATGACTATGACAAACAATGAAACCTGAATTTTACTAAGAATTTGGAAATATCAGATAACTGCTCTTTTATGATTAGCTTCTAAAAAAAACACTTCTGCATAAAATAGATAGTTACTAGAACTTGATTTAATAGATTTTTCATAGCTTGCACACAAACCGTGATCATAGCATATATCATCCAAATTGTTTCACTTTGCTGACATAAAAAGAACCTGTGTAATCAACAGCTATAAATTTGATGAGCTAGTGAACTCATTTCTTTGCAAACCATATATTATGAGCTCGGCCATGACGGACAGTTGCTCCAGGAAAACATGAAAACACCTCTAATGACTTACTAAAGTTGCAAGGTTATGAGTGAAAAATGTTAAAGATATAAATAGTTATAAACAAAACTATCACATCTTCCACTCATAACCTTCGCAAACCTTAGAAGGTGATTTTGACTGAGAGATGCTCAACATATAACTATTATTATCTCCACAGCAGATAAGTA
The DNA here is from genome assembly GCA_018584345.1 of Thuja plicata. NCBI lineage: Eukaryota > Viridiplantae > Streptophyta > Pinopsida > Cupressales > Cupressaceae > Thuja > Thuja plicata. The sequence continues at coordinate 263,506 of MU226552.1, read as the reverse complement.
ACTTTCTCCTTTATGATATTCCACTTTTAACTATACATACTCTGTTCTAGTTTATACAAATTTTACCTTCTATTCAACTTGCATCTTGTAGCTTTGTCAACTGTATACAATTCTCATTGATGTTGAATCTGCACTTAATATGATAAGTACAACAAGATGAAAATGTTTGTTCACTGTTAATGAAGTTCGAGCACGGGCTTGTGACATTCAAAAACACCAGAATGTTAACTAATGAGGTTTGAGCACGGGCTCGTGACACTCACTACATCTTTCAAATATAGCACAAGATTTTCATAAAGATATGTCTTTCTGATATTATTAATTTGTCAATGCAAATGCATATCTTTCTATCACATTGATATCATCATTAAATATGTAGTTCAAGGAGTTTGACTGATGTATGGTGTTTTTTAGGCATTTATGTATTTCTTAGATCTAATTGGATCTAACATCTTTTCCCCCATGACGCTGCAGGAAATAGGAACAACAGGAGACCTAGGATGCAGGACAATCAGAGACATGACCAAGACAACCAAGACATGAAGGCTTTAGATGATGCAGATGAACAACTCTAGAGACTAGAAGACCTCTTAAAGGAAATATATAGACCCCTAGATTTCATCTTGCTTCCTTCTTACTTTCTCTTCTGCATATGTCCTCTAAGTTTCATTATGCAAGATGTGACCTTGAAGGAACACTTGTCTAATACATTTAGTATGAATGCACAATGTAATGATTGTTTATGAATCTGAAAGTGTGAATTTGATCAAAACTTAGAGTACAAACAAAATCTGATAATATGAATGTAATAGTAATGTATTCATCTATATTGGCTGAACAGTAATGTCTAAAAGATGTATCTTTATGCAAATTTTACTTTTTCTGATATTTTATCCCGCATGTAAAATTTTGGGTAACAATTCTAGCGACCTCTGATGGATGTTTGGCTACTTGACATTGGGACCAGTATCCTAAATAGTCCATTGGGCATTGAGTCTGTTAATCACCTATGGAAACCCTAAACCTAGTCTGTGGATATAAGAAAACCCTTTCCCAATGATTGCGGGTATGTTTATGATTTGTGGTATTGAAGCAAAAAACTTCATTATCACGAATTGTAAATGTATTTTTGATCATTGAGGAATGATTTCCTAATGTTTGTAGATTAGGACAGAAACCTTGGAAGACCTTGAATCTTGAAGAATTATTGAAAACTAGGAAAACTAAAACTAAAACTAACCTAAATGTGCCTGACAACACTTAGGGAAATTGGAAATCTAACATATCCTAACCTAACCAGCCATAAATTCTGCTAAACAAAACCATTTACTGGCTCATTAAAATATTTTCCTTTCCTCCTCAAATTGCAATAATGCACATGCTTATTGGCAAATACCAGAAAATTGAACAATGAAGCATATACAACTAGGTCATGCAAAATTTCAAAAAGAGAGGAAGTGTTTTAACTTACTTCACTCTTCTGATGGAAATCTGAATCATCATGTTCTACTGGATCTTTCTGATCAACCTCCTCACAAACAGGAGTTGCTGTAAATGAGGACTCTCCTTTACTCTCCAACTAGGATAGATATCGGATTGGAAAACCTCTTGAGAGCATAAACTTGGGGCTCTCCTTGATTTTTTCACATCTTTTTTCTAGTTTCTCATGGTTGTCCTGCATCATTAGCATCCATGTCAATTCCTCCTCCATGGTCAAAATACCATCATCTTCTGTCAAGTCAACTAGGAACTCATCAAAACTACTGATCTCCTGGGAATCTAGAGCACTTGTTTCCAGTTTGCATTCCTGCACATAATTATTAGAAATAATTTCCTCCAACATAGAGCACCTTTGAATAGGCACAAACTCTGACATTTTAGGATTTTCACAGAAATATGCAATAATGTTGTCAAAATCATTCTCTAAGCTTTGATCAGTTTCTTGATCATGGAAACCCTGCTGTACTGAAGTGACCGGAATCTCCTCTTCTTTCTCTTGGTCTACAAAAGAGGGTAACTCCTCAAAGAGAAGTACAACCACCTCTTGTTGGTCAAAAGAGTCTCCTATAGCCAATGATGCAATTTGTTGACTATCTCTCTCAGAATATACAGGAAGATCTGAATCCAATACCTCTTGTTCTATTATATTTAAGCTAATAACCTCCTTCTCAGCTCCCTGATCTGGAGATGACCCACATGTAACCACCTTGATATGATTTGGCATTTGGAAGCCAGGGTGCTTAGTCCATGAGGGCTGCAATGACAACTTGGTATCTTGCTCATTTAGCTTAACTACATTACACTTCTCAGACTGAGAGTCAATAAAGTGGGCTGGTTGACCATGCTCAATCAAGGGCTCTTGTAGGGGCTGTCTTACTTCTTCTGTAAACTTATAACTTGGAATCTTTAGCTTAGATCCTTCTTGGATTGTAGGCTGACTAAAGGTACAAGAAGCTGCTTGAGCTTCTAGCTCTTGTAATTTTTTCATTAACTGCCTCATTTGTTCCTCTTTAAATGCAACTTGCTTGGTAATCAACTCCTGCTTGTACCTTTGAGCCTCCATCTCTCGCTGGTGTATGTGAGCTTGATAAGATATCTCCTCTTGATGCATGCCATACTCTTGCTCTTTCTCCACATATCTCATTTGTTCTTGAAAGTTCTTCAGAATATCATCAAGGCTCATGTTTGGAACATGCTGGGAATAATTCTGAGAATCATCAAAGAAACTCCTTTGTGGCTGCTGGTATGCATGCTGCCAAGAAACTTGCTGCTGTGCTGGGGGTGGTAAACATGAGATGAGTGTTGTCCTTCAAATTCTGGAACAAAAATAGCAGTAGGGTTGTATTGATATGATTGATATTGAGAACATGCAGAAACATCTTCATAAAATGGAGGATAGTAATCCATCTTAGGAACCAAATCTGCATAAAACCAATAGATATAACCTTAGAGCTGCCAGCTATGCATTATATTGATCTTCAAAATGCCTGCAACCTGCTGGATGCATACCAAAACCAGCAAGAACTATGAAATCTATGACCTCTTGGTCCCACCGGGCGTGCCAAAAACTGTTCAGGCTTAGAATTGTTACCTTAAATCAGGCATTAAGGCAAAACAACAATTCTATCTTGACAATGGAAACCTCTCCTAGCTGTGGGTAAACTATCAATGAAGAGGAGTCTCTAGATTCTAGGTCGGTTCCTATTGAATTTAGGATATCACCTCCTGATTTCTAAATTAATTGGAAAAGGGAAGAAGGATTTAAAACTGAATGGGAAATGGGGTGATACACCAAAATGAAATTAGACTTTATTTTGAAAAAAACTAATGCAGTAATACTAACTCATATACCACATTTTGATACTTCAAATCTCTGACCAACATATAGGTTAAAAGACTTGGCTACTAGGGTATAGACCACAAATAATTTAATCAGCCAACAAACATACATATTCTTCATGAGGTCTAGATCTTGTCCACGTAGAGGAGGAATAATAAACATTCACTTCTCCTAGCTACCAAAATGAATAACACTTATGAAGAAAGATGAAATAGGATTCTGAAATCAAAACTC
>MU226552.1:178309-214823 GCA_018584345.1 Thuja plicata | reverse complement strand
AGAAAAATATGCTCATCAATCTTGAGTGTCTTAAAAGTGATATTCCAAAAGGATTCAAAAAAATACTTTCATTTAGGTCAAATTATGGTTGTCGTACACAGGCATGGAAGGTCCGAAAAAGGTGATTTTTAAATAGTTATTTTTGGAAACACCTAGTGAAATCTAATTTTTATTATCTGGGTATTAATATAAATTACATATTGGGAAACTAGTCTATGAGTACTAAATTTCACATTACTAACTTTTTGTAAGATTCAATCATTAAGTACTTCAAATTTTTTGATCAATTGGGACAAATCTTGGAAAATAGGGAAAAGAGTTTCCCTTTTTGGCCAAAAAGTGGACTCAACTTCTTGTTGGCACCCAATTAATATATCTCTTTAATGAAAGCCACTTTCAAGAATTTCACATAGACCCATACATAGTCTGTCATAACTTTTTAATCCCACCCTTTCTCTCCAATCACTCCAGTAAACTTCTTCAAAATTTGTCTATCACCCACATATACAAAACTTAGAAAAAACCAACGGTGTATTTTTAGGATATGGTCCTTTTACTGAGACTATATTTTCTAAGACAGTCACACATTCACCACCAATAAACTACTCTCTTACATTTGCAGTCTAGCTCTGATCCTATGTTAAGTTTTAGGATAGTTGAAAATGTAATAGCACTCTATGTTGTATGTGTTCTTCAAATGCGATAATCTCTCTTTCATTTATATTGGGAATGAGGCTAGGAGAGACATGTCACATGAAGGGACATGTCTATTCATTATTATTGAGATTAATATAATGACAAATGATTATGTATATATGCCTTTAGAGAGGCATATCCTTAAAGGACATGCCTCTTCCCATTAATTATAATTTAATCAATCTTATAATATTTCATCAGTCAATTATTAATTTAGAATAATATAATAGATTAATATTGAATACTAAATTTCATATCATTAATAATAATTTAACATATATAATATATTATTATTTTTTATTAAGGTAATAACAGGTTTTGAAGGGACCTTGAAACCCTTTACATAGAAGTAGAAAGATAAACAGGACACAAAAAGAAAAACAACGAGCTGTCAAGCATGACAGTACACCGAGAAAGGGCTAAAACCCAGACAGAACTTTAGAGATCAGAACAAAGCAAAACAACCAATAAAAAACAACAAAAACTCCCAGCAGTCAAGGAACAAAAAGCTTCCAGCAACCAACAACCTCCATCCAAGCTGCTAAACAATTTCCATCTGGTCTTCCAACATCTAAACTTTGACCATCTAAAGTTCCAGGCACTGGATCGAATCCCTCAGCTTGGTAATGTCTTTGGCCTGGATATTGGATTTCCTTTTTGTGTTAGAGGATGTCCTAGATCCAGGACCCAAAATCTGAATTTCTTGGGGATCTTCATTCTCATGCTTTACCTTGTCATTGTAGTTACTCTCAAGAAGATTATAAAGAGAATTCATATTATCCATAGAGTTTTTCATGCCACTTTTGCTAATGTTTGTAAGTTTTTTCAGAAGTGCATTGTTGTTGTTAATCTTATCAGTCATATTTTTAAGCCTATTATCTACCAGAATGCTAATATTTGTATCCATGTTTTTAACCTTATCAAACACATCATTACCTTTCTGATACATAACAGAGTCATTGCGCATTTTGTCCACTATATCCTCCAACAAAGAAATTCTATCTTCCATACTTTTATGGTTAGCATTCATCTGATTGATGTCATCCTGAGTCCACTTATCCATTTTGTAGCTATTCTCCGCTTTGTTTTGTGCCATTTGAAGGAAGGTAAAAGAGGCCATCATTTTAACATTGACCTCCCTCTCACAGAGCTCGTCATTAAGGCTTCTACTCTTCTAATCATTCTTCACTTCACCTTCATCATTCAGGATTTCATGGCTGTGCTCGTCATTGACAGCTTTAATAGTTTCCTCATCAAGGACAATAATCTCCTCTTCATTCTTATTATTTACCTTTTCAATCTCAGAAACTTCCATTTTCCCCTTCACATTATGAGGGACATGACAATCTTGGTTCTGTTCCTCCTCAACAATTTTACCGTCGCGATTCTCAATAAGGGTATTCTTATCCCCCGACTCCCTGTTAGAATCCTGAATTTCTTGATCCTGCTCATTGTCCACCTCATTATTGGCAGCGAGGTCCTCGATGTGGGTGTTGTTGATATTGTCAATTTCAACTGTGATCTCCTTGAGAATAATGTTCTCTATCTTTTGGTCTTCCTCTTTCTGGCCTTTACCCTCCAACAACTCAACTTTACTATTTTTAGTATAGATCATCATTTTTGCTTGGGTTTCTGATGATACCCTCATCCTCAGAAGAGACAAATTCCTGATCATCATCTATTTTCATGCCCTCAATATTGTCATAGATAGATAAGGAGATATTAGGCTCAACAGGGTTGTTACGAATTTTTTTAGCTTTAGGCTTACTAGGGCTCTTACCAGTGGGCATATTCATGCTCTTCCTTTTAACATTCTCAATGCTCTTGGGGATAGGGTCATGGATATGGTCTTTAATATAATCCATTATCAGCAATATAAGACCTTCATATAATACAGGGGAAGACTTTTCCCTATGATCAATGATGCTCTGGTTGAGCGAACTTAAAAGATAGAAGGGAAAACAAACCCTAATGTCATGAAAAAAGTGATTTTCCAAGATAAAGTGATAGTGGTATACCTTAGAGAATCTCTCATCCAGGGTAAAATATTCCATGATTGCCCTTATCACAAACACCCAAATGCATTTAATGTTTGAAAGATTGATGTAGTCCAGATTGTTCTTCACCAGCATTGCCCTTTCCTCATCAGTTTTGGGGATTTTTTTGTACCCTTTGTTGCCCTCTTTTTTATCTTTAATGAATTGCATTCCCTCCAGCAGAAGGCCCGTGATTTCAGCCAAACAATCTAGAGTTAACTTGACAGATTTGCCAAGGATGTTCACTTTACCATTATCCCACCCATTGACAAAGGCCTTCGTAACATCTTTGTTGTTACCATAAGGCACTTCAAATATCTGTGGACTTTTCCCTTCTTGAGCTTGATCCACACCTCTTTTTCATTCCTCCAGCTACAAACAGTTGGTTCTTCTCTCTTCAAATCACCCCCCATATCTTCGTTCTCTTTAGTCTTAGTGTAGTCTCCTTCAAATTTTTGTTTTATACTAATATTCCACTGAATGCAATTGTAGATTTTAGAAATCATAGAGTTATTAATGAAATCCCATTTAAATTGAGTATAAAGGAAGTAATCATAAATGCTATCGATCATGAGATAAAACGCCATCACCGTACCCCAGGTCATATCATCATTAACCAGAATGATTAATGCGATTAATTTCACCTATCTTGTGATTGAACCTGTCATAATTGAGCAATGATTCCACTTCATCATTGATTTTTTGTGTTCCCGTGCCACTTGTACGTGACTTCATTCTTAACTCCCAAGTTGGCAAGGCTATCCACCACTTGGTTGCTTTCCCTAAAATTATGAGTTACATCGAATGAGGAAAAATTTGATGCAATATGTTTTATCTTATCGATAATGTGTTCAATTGTCCAGGACGCCTTACAAATACCTTTAATATTATTGATAATATTTAAGGAATCACCTTCCAGCCAAACTTTTCTGCAGCCCATTTCCTCTGCCAACATAATAACATTGAGGGCTTCCATAGCCTCCGCCCTATGATTGGATTGGGTTCCCAGAGGGGCAGCAATAGCACCAACACAATTGACATAATGGTCTCTAATTATGCCTCCACCTCTAGCATTTCCCGGGTTGCCTTTCGCAGCCCCATCAAAGTTAGCTTTAACCTAGTCTTCAGGAGGTGAAATCCAGGTAGCCATGGATCTCAGGTTGCTAGGATTAGATTCTCTGTTATTTTTGTCACTTTCCATTTTAGTGAAATTAGATTCTGATTTAGCACAAGTAAAGTTTTCTTCCAGTGCTCTACATATCTGGTTACCAATCACTTCAAGAGAAGCCAGAGTATCTCTAAAAATTCAATTATTACGTTCTTTCCAAATTCTCCAGCAAAAGTGAAGAGGAATGAGAAGCCAGAGGTCTTTGTCCATAAGGTTCTTAGGCAGGTAGCTCCATTGGGTGACAAAGACCTGCCAAGAAGAAGGAAAAGACCAGCAAAGATTCCATTTTCGAAAGATAATGTCCCACACTTTGCGAGTGAAAGGACAATGGAGCATAATATGATTAATCCACATATATTATAATATTATTAATCAACATATATTAAATGTATTCTAAATGATCATACGACTGAAGATACAAACATTAACAAAAAATATTATTCGGTCTTTCTAAATATTATAGAGTAGAATGTATAGTATCACTCAAATTTAAAATACTTGAGGCTGGATTTATTTCAAGGATTTTAAATTTGAGTGATATTATACACTCTACTCCACAATATTTAGGAAGACCAAATAATAATTTTATTATAAATTTTTGGAATCTATAATTGAAAGTGTTTATGATTTAAAGGATAATTATTTTTTCATAGATTTATCTTACATTAAATTCACAAATACATATATAAAATATAAATTAATGTAGATAATTAATATTAAGTTGTAATGAAATTATGATGAGTCTATTTGTTATATTTTGATTAGAAATAGAAATATAAAAGTAATTAGTTTGATGATCATAGAATCGTAGATTTTAAAATGAAGATTTGAAATATTTTGTGTTTATTTATAGAAAGTGTACTTTATTTATTAGACAAGGACTTTGGATGTTGTGCTAGGAAAATGCTATATTAAAGAACAAGTTTGTAGGTTTGGTATAGGTTTACAATCAGAGTTTAATCTATTGAGTATAGTTTGATGTACAATTATCCTCTTTTACTCATGTAACAAACTATTTGTTTTGCTCTTTTTTTACATCTAAGGGCTTTTTAAAATACCTAAATGAGTTGACTTATATCGCAAGTGGACATATTTAAAAAAAAAATGGAATGTTCAAAGACAATACTCCTCCATCATGCAAATGCTCCTAATAAATGTCCAAACAAACTTATATTCCTTTTAGTACATCAATCAAAGTGTGAAGGGGGAAGGATATATTAATAAGCTCTCAAATTGAGGAGATACATATGAATGCATTGAATGGTTTGAAATACAAAAGCATCACATTAAATCACACGATAATGTATTTAGTCATCCATAGAAAAAAAAATTGCATGAGTTAGCTTAAATTTGAATTTGTAAATATAATTTTGGAAAGGTCAAGTATATGGATAGAGTCAACCCATGGTCAATTTGACTTTGTACAAAGACAAAGGAAAGAAGAGTTATAGCCCCCATAGAAAATGTAAAAACCAAAAGTAATAGAAAATTACATTATTCTTATTATAATAAAGATGAGTATGAGGAAGATAGATATTGGAATATACATCTCATATTAGCACCCTCTTTGTTAAAGAAGGATGAAAAACAATTTTGATAATCAAGGGCAAGGTGATAGAATTTAATTATAATAGCTTACCCTTATCAAGATTGAATTTGAGTATTCTCTTGTATTTTTTAGGTTGAAGAAACTATATCCTATAGTTTAATTTATGAATTCATGGTCCTCATTCAAGTATAATCATGTTGATGACCAAATTGAAAAATGCAACATTCATAGAGTGAGATTAGCTCACCTCTCCTAAAAAGAAAACTAAATCCAATAATTTAGCTACATTCAAGGTATTGGAAGTTAGATTACAACTATGTTGGACAGACGTAGTTGGTTAATGTGACATGTTTGCTTAAGGGGCCTTTGTTGGTCCTATCATTTTGATCAATCTAGGTAACAATGTTTACTTTTATTAGAATCTCTTTATATTATTATTTTATTAATATTTTTTATTTTTAGATTTGAGAAAATCAAATTAACTTGTGCCTTCTCCTCTGAACGTTCCATTGTAAGATCTTTTGTGAAAAAAACCTTTTACACATGAATCTTCTAAGACTATGATTTTTTACCAGAAGTGCATGGAACTCCATTGTGCTTATGTTGCTCCTCTAGTGGTTCTCAGCCACTAAGTGATTGACAACGTGACTTTTTTTCTTGATCAAGGGATTGATATATAAGTTTTTTCACCTATGGTCATCCCTTTTAGAATTGCATTGGTGGATCTCGTATCGCTATATTTATTTGGTGGAGAGTATGATAGAGATCTACTATTGTGCTAGAGGTTTTATTTTTTGTTTATTTTTATTTTCCTAATAATAGAGAGGTTATTTTAGTTTTTGATGGTTGGAAGTGTGATTTACATATTCTCTCAATTCATGCTTCTTCTCCCTCCTTTAATCATCTAAAGGAAACTATTGATGCTACCCCTATTTGGGTGACATTGTCAAATCTTGATGTATATTTTTGGTGTAAATATTCCTATAAGGTGTGTAACACCCCACCAAGGAACCCAAGAAAAATTAACCTAAACATTATACTAAGTTGATGGAATTTTATTTTTTTTTGGTTTAAAAAACACAAATGTTGAAGCAAGAACAACATAAGATAAACATTAAACCAAAATATATAAACACAGTTAACAATCCCAAGGGTTCCATGACCTAGAGTTACTTTTAAGTTAACTAATATACTAAGAACAACCTTAAAGTAAACTAATGTACAAATATATTACAACTTATTCATAAGATACAATTTCATATTATAAGAGCAAAGATACACGTGATACAACATGGTGTACATAATAAATCATCTTCCACTACACTAGCCATAGGGTATACAATAATGAATCATAATACATAACATCTCATGAATGGATGTCACAACCAATATTTATAGGATACATAATATATATCTCATAAGAACAATGAGAAAGTCTTCAATTAAGAACAAGAAGATAATAACACCAACAAGGATCATCCAAGCATATGATCAAGAACGTCAGATCTTAATGGTAAATAAAATCACTATCACCCAACCACATGGAACCATGAGGTCCACCCCTCCATGCTAAGGAGATAAACACAAGACCTGCATAAATAGGTATAAAAAGTAAGAAAGGCTAATGAAAATTTACAAGGATGCAAAGGTATACAAGGTCATCAAAAGGTATAAACATGACACACTACTAGAGGCACCAGACACTCATAGGAAACCTAGGATGCATATTGAGAAGTTTCAAAACATACGTCTAATCCTTGAGTTACCCTAGCAGTGTCTCTGGACCCTGGCTACCAAGTGACCATATACAATGTTAGTAATCTTCTCATATAGAAAAGCACACTAACTATGCTAGACCTCAACGTCTCCTATGGATGGGAAATCATCTTCTTGCACTCCATCCTAGCATGTACTAATGCTCAAGGTATGGACGAGAAATATAGAACATACTATTACTTCATTTTAAAACCTCATTAATGTATTAAGTTATCACTTATTAAGCTACTTACAATGAGTTACCCTGGAAACCACTTTAGGGTCTCGACCCCCATAGCAAACCACTTCACCTATATACACCTAGATAACCTACCATAAGATCATAGATCAAATAAACATCATAATGATAAAAATTATTCTCAAATTGGCTCCTTAATACAACAGGAACATAATAGTTTTCAATGACTACCACATCACAAAATAATACTCTCAAGAATAATCAAGTCCGTATGAGCTAAACACTGATAACAAGATCAGGAAGATATGATCAAGACAAAGAAACCTACATGAACCATGAAAATAAAACAATGTCAAAAGCCTCTAGTAACAACTATTCCTTGGCCAGCTATCCTAACCCTACCAAGTAATCACAACAAACAAAATTTCAATATCGACCTATAAATCCCATTATAATCCAACTAGTTATAAGGAACAATTAAAAATCATCACTTAGGCAAACTAATTATATTCTAATTTAAATTGAAATATAATTAATTAAATAATCTTAACACTATATATATATAATATAATATAATATAAAATTTATAAATTTAATTTAATTTCGATAACCTTAAATAAAAACATATAATAAAATATGCACTGAATAGGGGAACTATCAATTGTACTTTAAATTATAAATTAATAAAGTTATTTGGCTACGGCCTTTAACCGATATAAAAAAAACAATATAATAAAATATATATAATACTAAAAAAATAAAAAGTAAAAAAATTATTTAAAAAAAAAGAAACCAAAGGGGGTCCAGTGGGTGGTCCCCAAGGGTCTCATGCAGCCCTCGCGTGTCACTACAGGATTATCACAAGCTGCGGGTCCCGTAAGCTCTGTGGTGCCCGCAGTACCCTGCAAGTTATCGTAGGTTTTGTAGTCCCCACCAGTTGCGGGTCCTGTAGACTCTACGGTACCTACAGTTATTTGTGGGTTACCATGTAGAGGGTTACGATGACCAAGAGTGGTGGGGATTGGTATCCATGCCACTCCCCCATTTTATTTATTTATTTATTTTTAAATTATATATATACATATTAATTCTTTTTTTTCTTGATAAAAGGCTATTAGCCATATGATTTTATTGAAATTTTAACCTATTTACAAACCAACTCACTAGGAGCACCAGGAGGAAAGAGTTGGTCAGAGAAAACCTCTCGGTATCACTCCAAAGAAATATACAAATATAAATGTTTGAGTTTGTATAATCACCCTAATTTTTAGATATAAGGGGAATAGCTAGTGAATTAATTTGAATACAAGATGTGATACATTTTGAAATCTTTCATAGTATCTCTAACTATGATTTCATGCTTTGCGGTCGTTGTTTCCATAATCTGACTTGCTTCCTCTTTCCACGCATTCTGATTTGTTAGTCCTACCCTTTCCCTACTTACTTGCCCTGATAATCCTGTGGAAAAACATAACAAAGAGATACTTCCAATAGAGGTAATTGGTTAAGATGTTAGCTCAAAAATCCAATTTCCATCCACCATGAAAGCATCAGCCAAGTGATCATCACATTTTATAGATTCATATTATAAGTGGTGCTCTAATTCATGAAACTGTCATTAAAAACTCAATCAATAGGATTCCCGCATCATAAGATTTAATTGTGAGTCATCATATATCTGTGAGTCCATTACTACAAAATTCCATGGAAAAATATATGTAAAAATAATCACTCTAAACCCCAAGTGGCCATGGGCCCATAATCTTTATCAAACATGAACAAATATTCTTCTCAAAGTGACTCTTCTGTGTATAATTATTTTCTATAACCATACTCAAGCTATAATCATTTTTGTTAATTACCTTGTTACTAGAGAATGCCAATATTTATCTAAAACTCAAATTATGACATTTAAGCATATATACAAAAAGTAAGGAAATGAAAAGCAAGGGTAGAGCTACTCAAATTGCTAAAAAGATTCACTATTAAAAATAAGTACATTAACAACCAAAAACACCTTAGCTCACCGTTAGCATAGCAATCATACAAGGTTAAGGGGATAAAATATGTGAATTCCATTTTCTTTGTAATATGAACAATCAACTTATTAAACCATGTCCATTCATAAAACCATTCACCACCCATGTCTTGTTTCCTGATATCCAATCAATGTTAATAAAAAATGTGATGATTATTTACATATTAATTCTTACAGAAGAACACACAAGGGTATTTTCCTAATCCATAAGGATATGCATGCAAAATTAATTTGGCATGTAATATATATTTTAACAAGGAATAAAATACCATAATCTAGCAGAAACCATAATTGGGAAAAACATGCAAATTCCTTGAAACTGTATTTCCCAAAAACCTCTTAAATCATAATTTGTTAGATTTTAAAATCGAATAAGCTAATATTCTTAAAATAAAACTCAATTGAATCCTTTTCATCAAAAACCTCTAAACCAATCTTGATCTAAAAAAACACAACTTTTCCAACACTCACACAAAGCCAAATTAGACACGAAGAAGACAAAGATTTAAAAAATTGAAACAAAAAGTTTTCAAGGTTTTATAAACCCTACCTCAAGTAAACGAATTGAGTTAAAAAATTAAGAAGATCAAAATTCAACCCCAAAAATTTCAAAGCTTTAAAACAATTTTTTAAACCCCAAAATCATCATAAAAATACTCCTTCAACCTGATTGAATGCCTAAAATGACCTTCTAGATCTATAATATTCAAAACCTAGAAAGGTAGGGTTTGAAAAGTGCAACCCTAATAAGAATAAAACTCAACTTAAAAATTAATAAGAAAGTCACTTTATTTTAATTTTAAACTTAATTTAAGTTTTCACAACTCAACTTTATAAATTAAAGTTAAAGTTTCAATTTATTAATAAAGTGCATTTAAATTGCATGATTATATTTTAATTAAATTAAATAACAATATGCAACTTAAAAGTAAATATCACTTAACTTAATTATGCATTTAAATTTAAATTTTGATTTAATATTAATTAAATCTCAAATTATTACTTTTAGACTTTATAATTAAACCATTTAAAAATATAGTATTTAATTAATACTTAATAATTAAATAATCATATATTAATATTTTAGCATTTTTAAAGGTATAATTATTTAACCTTTATAATTAACCTTAATTGATCATTTTAACCACAACAAGATAGAATGCAACATCAAACTATATGAATGTATGCATCTATAATGAACCAATTAAAATGCAACAATCCTAACACACTTAAATAAGGTTCACAAATTCATGTCACCTTGATGAATTCGGGTAGGGTAGTCAATCAAATACTTGGCCATTCATAGGAAAAATGTAGGTTTAGGATAAGGTTTTCAGACTGAATTCTATCTCCCCTCTTTTACCATTGAGACATATGTAAGGGCACACTCACTCTTGCTAATTCAGGGAAGACAATGCTCGGTATCTATAAACTTGTCATGAAAAAGCCAAGTACGTACACACACACACACACACACACACACACACACACACACACATCAGGCAATGGTAGGGATCGATACATCATGTGGATCTCACAAGAAACTAAAACTTTGTCCCTCACCATATAGGCACATCAAACAAAATGTAAAACATACACATAATTCATATAAATGCATACATAGGGGTTAGTAGGTCAATGAAACATAAATATCCATAACATCAACATATGAAAGATAATCACTATCATCTAACTAACAACATGATATAAATCAACTAATCAATGGATCATAATATAGCATCATGATAAGGTAATGCCATACATCATAATATCACCAAATGCAACTGAAACAACCAATGCACACATGAAAAGTGGCCTAAAAGAGTATGACATCATAAACTAAAAAAAAAACTATGGGTGGGTATTACAAGGTGATTGGAAATACCTTAGGTCATTTCTTAATGGTGGACTTAGCTACCACTAACTTTTCTCACACTTCTTGTGCTCATATTTTTGTGGATATTATTCTATGAAAGGCTTTACATAGTGATATTGTTCTATGCATGTATGGTATTCCTTGGTCTTATATGATTGATTATGAGTGTATCACTTTTTATTATAGGTGTTGTTTTAATACCAGACACTTAGCCTCTACTTGTGCTCTTGATTCTCGTAAGCTTTCTTCCTTAAGATGGTGGAAGACTACTCTTCCAAACTATATCTTTATGTATCTCGATGATTCGGTTGATGGTTATTCTTATTGGAGCATCCTCCTTTGGATTCTATTATTTTGTTTTTTCAAGAGACTATTTATTCTTCTTTTGTTCTTAAATCCTCTCTTCCTGGACTTAGAGCTTCTCCTTTTACTCATTTGGGCGATGTACTAAAAATCCTAATTCACTTGTTGTTCTTGATGTTTTTTTTTGTTAAGGTTGTTTCTTCTCCTTTGCCTTTTATTGGTGGTATAAATTTAGATTGTTTTAAGGAAACCTCTTCCTCCTTTTCTAAATGTTCTAATTTTATATGTGTAATGATAGAAAATAGATATGATATCTAGATCACTAGGTTTAATGGATAAACTAGGAAGCTCATGACTATGTTCTTTCAAACATTGGAAGGACGATCATCTAGTAGACTCAAGTAGGCTCAAATACTAAGAGGATGCAATAATCCTTTTCTATAATTGAGGAATGATGAATACTAATGAGAGTGAAAAATGAAAGCTCTAGGACAAGAAATAAAGGAGAGTTGATTTTACATGTATGCAAGTAGACAATAGACAAAGAATCCAATTCTAGGACCATATCTAGGAAACCAAGATAGAGACTGGCCTATGATCTAACTTTCAATCTGAAAAGTCTAGTCAAGAGTATCCAAGAGGTCGAGGTGAGTACCATCACCTTTGAACCTATAAAATCTGATGAAAATACTATCAATTTGTATCTTTTTAAATTAGACCTTTTAGTAGCCTCTTTCACAGTTGCACCACCTGTCACCTACACAAAGAAAAAAGGAAAAAGTATTTGTGGAAAGGGATCTTCCTAAGCCAAACCCCTATTGAGTAATTAACCTTGAAATTAAAATAGAAATTTTTGAAAAGGAAGTGTCCTAATATGTACTAGAGGCTTGATAACATGATTATAGCTTCACTAACCATCATGGTGTCAAATTATTCATGAAGATGCTTTAAGTTGTCATTTATGTTGTCTTAAATTTGGATCTAAGATAGGAGGAACATTAATAGCTTCACACAATCTTAGATTTATACATTACTTCTTGTTTTCCATGCTTGATGCTTGATTCTTTAATGAGTTTGATCTTGACGCTTGAATTATCTTGATTAGAATTGATTGCTCCTTGTTTGAATGCTATTGATACTTTATGAATGCTCAAGTTAATTTCTATTTCATACCAATATGAGGGAGGTATCTTTGATTTTATACCTCACTAGACATTTTGAGGCTCAAAACTTGAAGGATGTTCATGTCATTTGAAGGATCTTGCTAAAACCAAATTACCATTATACCATTCAAATTTGGGCCCATTTTTTAGGCTGTGGGGAAACTCATAGGTTAGGGGTGAGTGGACTTTCCCCATACCCACCAAGTTATCCCATACAAACCAATTTTGGATCATATTTGAATATAGGGTCACTTTTGATATGGGAACTCTAAAAATGTGTGTGAATTTAAGGTTGGATCAAGCATAACGGGCATGGAAGCCTTGGACAATAAAATAAGGCACAAATAATGACCAAAAATGTATAGGGATACACATTAGGAAACTAAATTTAGTCCCCACTTTAATAATATTATGAACCTACTTCATACTCATGGTAAAGTACATCAAAGTATACAAAATAATTTTTGTCAAGGTAAAAGGGACAAAGAAAGTTCACCACATCCCCAAGAAACTTAGGTGCTCATCAATCTAAGACCAAGACAAAGAAACATCTACATTAAGAGAGTGAGATGAAAACACATGACCATACTATCCTAGTAAGTTTAAAATTACTATGGTCATGTGGAGAGAGAGGGAGATGCAAAAGGTGTGCAAAAGATGGAGTTGATAGTCTAGAAAGTTGTGTTATACTATTCAACCCATCTCAAGGATAACTAAGAAAAATATTGTATGCAAGGAAATTCTATTGAAAAAAATGGTGCAAAAGGATAACCATCAAAAATATTTTATGCAACAAAATATACCAATAGAATGGTGCAAAAGGATTTCACCAAGGAAAGCATTGTCTCCAAAGGAATCCACTATAAGGAGATTACCTAGAAAAAGATAGAGATTGCTAAGTAACTGTTATCACCTAGATGTGTGCCCTTTGTTGAATTACATTCAACCACTCAATGAAACATTGGAAGATCTCTCAAAAGTGCGGGCCTTGAGAAGAAACAAAGATCAACCTCCGAAGAAGATCAAATTTCTCTTTGTTCTCATCTAAACTAAACTAAAATAAAAAATTTAGAGGGAAATGAAAGAGATAAAACATAAAATGAAGAGACTATAAACTGAAAAAACTAGTAAACTAGAACAAGGGTGATACACCAAAATTAGAAGGACCATGAAATTTGTAGAACTAGACACTTGGTTCCAATGACTAAGTTAGAACTGCAAAACCTACTCATTGTTGGAAACACTGAGAGGGGGGGGGGGGTGAATCAGTGTTTAACTAATTATTTTATTTCAGAAACTTTAAACATAAATCAATTATATATCACTTGAAGCTTAAAACAAGATCACATAACACATAATATGATTACAGGGAAACCTTGATTAGAGGAAAACCCCGGTGGGAATTAGTACCCAGAAATATTGCACTAGTATAATGAACCTGTTAAAGTTCCTTTGCCTTGTTAGGAGCAGTCTTTACAATACAAGTACAATGACCTGGTTAAAGGCCTGACCTTGTTAGGAGTCTTTTAAAAAAAACCCTCTTAGGGGTGAGGACTCACTATCCAAGAGCTCACTGCTCAATGAGAAAGAAGGCTACAACCTCCAGAGAATAGATATGCACTATATCCAAAAGTGAACGGTTGTATATGACACAGATGTCTGATCAGTTTCGGTTATGCACTTATTCTCTTATCTTCTTTAAGGGCTCTATCTCATTCTGACATCTTTACACTGTGCTTCTCTATATATTTCTTCGACACCTCTTAATACAAAATTGCATGTCATATATATATGTCCATGCTTGAATATACGCGACTAGAGACAAGACCTTAGTCGGCCCAAAAAAAAAATATACAATGCTTCCAAACTAATTGGCTTAAGCGTGATTACATAAGTGATTAAGACATGATTATAAACACACTATAATAGGCACATAGCCTTTACAAAACAAAATTTCATACGCTGATCCAAAATCTAAGGTCGGCTCTATGCTTTGTTTCCTGAACTGCTAGAGGCACTTCAACTTGCTGTAACTTCTTCGTACTATCTTTTCATACCATGTGTGTATAGACTTAACATATTAACATATCATAAATCTTCTATATGAATGTGCATATCTTGATTCGATCTTCCGCACGTGCGCTGGTGCTTTGATCGACTGCAAACCTCTGTTCTGTTTTCTCTTCCATACTTAGCCATTTCTGTCTTCCAAGTTTTCTTGACAAAACTTTGTATGACTTTGTTTCCATAATGACAACACAAAATAAGTCATAATTACTCTAATTTTCAACTTTCCAACAATCCCCCCCTTTGTCATTAATGACAACAAATGAATGTGGCCAAGTTGTTTTAATATTTGACTTGACAACAAAAAACTTTATCTCATAACTTAGGCTATATAAAATATTACTTTTATACATTACTCTCCCTTTGACATTAATGGAAAAGGTGTCAAAATTATAAGTCTCTAGATACTTACTCCATGTATACATCTGGAAAAGCAATTTGAAGATTCTTTATCTGTTGTTGCCAGAATGCCTTTAGTGCATCAACTATTTGTAGATGGGTGCATAGGGCATATGTAAGATTTTCCATTTTGGTCAAATCCATGCAGGGACCCTGATCATATGTAGAAATTATTGTATCTATCTATTTGATGTTTTTATTCAAGACTACTAGAGAGGGTGCCAGTGCATTTCTCAGTTGAGTCTGTCCGATTCTTATCTTATTGATCTCAAACTTTGGCTTTTGAATCTTGTCCAACTGACCTTGATAGATATTGTTGCATACATTAATATCATGTGAGGATGTTTCAATTGATTTTCTAATACTTTGAACCAAGATGTCAGATTCCTCAATCTTCTTGATGTGTTCAGAGGTGAGTTTTACTCTGTCCATGCAATTTGCTATTACCTTTCTACCTTTTGATGCCAACTCTTTCAGAATTCCTTGACCAATATTCAATGAATTGAGATCTAAAGAAAATTTCTTTACCAATTCATTCAATCTTTCCTTCTTGTACTCATCTTCTGCAATTTTAGTAACAGAGTTTACTAAGCTTGTGAAATGTGAATTGAAGCTAGTTAGGATGCTGTCAACATCATCAACTGACTGAATCTTAGCCATTTTCTTATCTGCAGGCACTAGATCATTCAGAATTTTTATTGTTTCCAGAAAGAGAGGGTTTCTCATAACCTATTTCTCTTTGGATTTTTCCATGGCTAGCACATTGATCTTTATCAAATCTTCTTCTCCCCATGCATCTAAGCTTGCTAAATCAGGGGTCAAACTTGACAACAATGAGGTTACTGGTTTGCTAGGAGTGAATATAATATTCTGATTTACATCCATGCATTCAATTTTCACTGGGATCTCCATAGAGGGTAGTTCATCCTTTTTTCCTTCATCTAGACCTGTGGTGTCTTCTACAGGAATTTTTTCTTCCTGCAAAGAAGTGTCATTAGTGCATGCCTTCTCAGTTTCTTTAGTTTTCACAAATGCTTCCTCAAACTTGTCCAATTCATTATCTAAAGATGTCATTGTTATCTCAACATCATTTATTGTAATTTTTTCTTCTAAATATTTTACTGTCACTGAGGGTGATGGAGCTTTATGCGCTGAATCCTGTGGACCTGTCATAGGTGCATTAGAAGTCTCTGGTGCTTTATCCTATTTTGGAGGGACTGGAGTCATTTTAACTATAGGCGCCATTGATGGATACATGTGTCTATCCATAAACACTTGTGCAAATTCTTTTTTAGTCTCTTTCCCAACTAAATCATACTCATTGTTCATTATATGAAGAGTCCTTGTCTTAGTTCTCAGATGAGGTTTTACCAAGTCTAGCAGAATTATTTTTTCTTCATGTGAACAAACAGGGAGAAGATTGTCTAATGTTTCTTCTCTAATCCTCATATATTCCTCAATTACTTGTCTTTTCATTAGTTCCACTATGTTCCATAATTTATCTGGTTTCACTATCTTAATTTCTAGAACTGAATTTTTAAACTTGATCATGTGAGAGATGAGCATAGAATGTATTTCTGTTTTGTCTATCTCTTGGTACTTGTCATAGACCTTTGAAATTGTATCTAGTCTTCCTTCATTGTTAATTTTGTTCTTTAGAATGTTGAGACTAGGTTTGAATCCTACCTCAAGAGGGGCTTGAGTGTTCTTTACCTTGCTCCTTGTGGTTCTTGAGGATGGATGACTTGTGGGAACTTGCTTCTTCCTTCTAGTCGTCTTACTTGGTACTGATGGTGGAGATGCTTCCAAGTCAATAGTAGTTGAGGGCGCATATGTACTTTTATCAGATTTCTTCATCTTCTTCTTGGGCACATCATCAGACTTCTCTGTTTTAACTTCTCTTTGTTTGAGCTCTTTTGCAATCTTATCTTCCCTAGCTTTGTCTAGGTCTTCTTGTGTAACTCTATGAACTTTTAGGATATTAGAAGTAATCCTTGATGCCTTCCTTTTGTTGTCTGTACTGTACAAGATATAATGAACTTGATTTGTCTTTTCTCTGTAAGTTCCCCATCTAGGTTCATTGGGATCTTTAGATGCATATAAGATAACACGTGCATACCCTTCCAAAACCTATTCTTCAACTTCATAGCCAAGTGGATGAATCCATTTTGTTCTAGGATCAACTGCCTCCATGCAAGTGCAGTCAGTCTCTATCATGAAGCATATGGTCTCCTTATAATTCTCAACTATTTTCTCAGGTATCCTGAACCTCTTCTACATTTTAATCCTGAAAGTTTTGATATCCATGTCCATAGAATCCTTCACACTACTCTCTGATGTGGTCTTGAGTGATATCTGAGACATAGTAGGTTTACTCATGTCTAGGTAAAGATTGGAAACTTTACCTACTATGTGGAAGTAGAGATATATGATCAATGAGCCAAACCTGAATATCTTGCTCTTGTCATGCTTAATAGCTCGAATGTTGTCAATCAATTGAGTGTGCAATATCTCACGTAGGTTATACTGAGTATTATCTTTCACCATCTTTACTGCTACTAGGATAGTAGCTGCAGATACACTATTTAGTCTGCTTGCATGCTAAAATTTGTAACCTAGTATCATGGTGACTAGTTTTATGTCATCTTCCTTAATGAGATCAACTGTCATATCACGCCTATCACTTCTGGATAAACATGCTTGTTCAACCTGCTTTTTCACATCTTTACCAGTTGGAAGAACTGGTCCAGTCTTAGGAAGTCCAGTCATGTCATGAATTAGATCTGTAGTAATGCAGATGAGAACTTCACCAATCCAGTAAAGGTCATCATATATCCTGTTCAACAAGATTTTATCCCATTTTGGCTCATAGAATTCATGCACATTAGAATACTCAAAGATAGGGTTATCAGTGAGATGTGCATATTCATCCTTGAATAAATAGTTAGGTTTCATCATTGACGCCATGAGAGTAGCTATACTGTTATCCCCAACGGTTTCCTTCTTACAGTAGATGTAAGAGCGAATATCTTCCACATGTATGACTCCTAGTGGAGTCTTAGAGAATGCCCCTTCTACATCATCTAGAATAGACTTGAATGGATGCTTTTTAAAGAAAAATCTCTTCTTTTTAGTAATGTCAAAAACTACAGGGGTTTCCATACTCACTTTTTGATCGACTAAATAGGGTTCCACCACAATTTGAAATGATGTGACTGTTAGGGTTCCATTTTAACTTGCAATCTGTTCACAAAATGATCAAATCGATACCTTTGAATGATTTGATGCTTATTTCTCTTGTGCTCTACAAATTTTATGATCTTAGATGTAAAAAATGAGAATAAACTATTGTTTACCGACTTATATAAAGGTTACTACATTTAATGCTTTCTACCGTACGCGGTTTCTATTGAGAGTTTCAAACTTTGTTCTGAACAAAGTATAGGTAATGAGTGTATGCCTACTACCTTGTTTCATGATCATAGACATAAATCCATAGGTGCATACTCAGAGGTAAGTATACTATCCGCACAGGGGTTTAGAGATATAATAGCTCCCCCTAAGACCATGATGGTCATCTAACCAAAATTAGAAGGTGCGTCCACTATGGATGCATCAAATACCTTCTTCTCATCATTATCCTTCTTTACATCAACCCATATTTTATCTAAATCAGCTTTAGCTTGTACAAACTTAATTTCTCCTAATTCTTCAAATAGAGACTTTTTAGGATTATCTTGTTTTTGAGTTCTGGATCTATAGAACCTTGAGATGTGTCCAACCTTTCCACATGAGTGACAAATGATAGGAGGTTTGATGTTATTATTTATCATACTGCACTGCTTGGCTGTGTGTCCATTGTAATTGCATATTTGACATGTAATGTTCTTCAAGTTTCTTGGAGGTTGATTTCTCTGATTTTGTTGATTCATATTTCTTTGGTTGTGTTGTGACTGATTTCTTTGATTTGTTCTACAATGTATAGCCCTGTGGCCAAACTTGTTACAGGAGTAACAATAACCATTGAAAGGTCTTACCTCTTTACAATCTCTTACCAAGTGACCATGTTTGTTATAGGCATAGCAAGTACAGTTGACTACCTTGTGCCCTGCTTTAGTCTCTTCATGATTCTCAGTTTTCTTTTCTTTTGTAGATTCTGTTTGAGCTTTCTTTCTTTCTTGTAATGAATTGATCTCAATTTGAGCTATACTGTATCCCATACCAGTGGTGTCACCTTTAAGCTTTTGTGCATAGAGCTATGATTGAATTAAATCAGAACTTGTGTGAAGTTTATCAATCTTGTCTTTTTCTCCTGATAATTTAGATTCAATCTTATTCTTAATGTTTTTCGACTCCAATATTTTCATATTATCTTGCATAAGTTCTTCATCTAAATGTTTACTTTCTTTTGCCTTCTCTTCAATAGCTGTTAGGTTGTTAGTTAACTGATCATTCAATTCTTTAATTTTATCTTTCAAAGACATGTTCTCTTCATTCAAATTCTTGACCATTTTTCCCAAGTCATTGGTAGAGCAATCTTTTAGATCTTTCCTTAATTTCTTGATAAGCATTAGAGAGCCATCAAATTTTAGTTTAAGTTCCTCATTTTCTTTTTCAGATCTATCAAGATCTTCAAGGGCTGCTTCAAGATTCTTTTTTAGATGTTTTTCTTCTGTTGAATCCATGATGTCCTCAAGTGGTTAAAATTTCTTTCAGAGGACCAGAGCTCTGATACCAATTGTTGGAAACACTGAGAGGGGGGGGGGTGAATCAGTGTTTAAATAATTTTTCTATTTTAGAAATTTTAAACATAAATCAATTATATATCACTTGAAGATTAACACAAGATCACATAACACATAATATGATTATGGGGAAACCTTTATTAGAGGAAAACCTCAGTGGGAATTAGTACCCACAAATATTGCACTAGTATAATGAACCTCTTAAAGTTCCTTTGCCCTATTAGGAGAAGTCTTTACAATGCAAGTACAATGACCTGGTTAAAGGCCCGCCCCTATTAGGAGTCTTTTACAAACAACCCTATTAGGAGTGAGGAATCACTATCCAAGAGCTCACTGCTCAATGAGAAAGAAGGCTACAACCTCCTAAGAATAGATATGCACTATATCCAAAAGTGAACTGTTGTATATGACACAGATGTCTGATCAGTTTCGGTTATGCGCTTATGCTCTTATCTTCTTTAAGGGATCTATCTCATGCTGACATATTTACACTACTCTTCTCTATATATTTCATTGATACCTCCTAATACAAAATTGCATGTCATATATATATATGTTCATGTCTGAATAGACGCGACTAGAGACAAGACCTTAGTCAGCCCAAAAACAAAATATATAACACTTCCAAACTAATTGGCTTAAGTGTGATTACATAAGTGATTAAGACATGATTACAAACACACTATAATAGGTGCATAACCTTTACAAAACAAAATGTCATACGCTGATCCAAAATCTGAGGTCGGCTCTAGGCTTTGTTTCCTGAACTGCTAGAGGCACTTCAACTTGCTGTAACTTCTTCGTACTATCTTTTCGTACCATGCTTGTATAGAATTAACATCTTAACATATCATAAAGCTTATATATGAATGTGCATATCTTAATTCGATCTTCCGCATGTGCGCTAGTGCTTTGATCGACTGCAAACCTCTGTTATGTTCTGTCTTCCATACTTAGCCATTTTTGTCTTCCAAGTTTTCTTGAAAAAACTTTGTATGAATTTGTTTCCATAATGACAACACAAAATAAGTCATAATTACTCTGATTGTCAACTTTCCAACACTCATGTATATCCCTGCATAAGTATTTTATAAAAAGGTCCTGATCTAGACTCTTAGGAGGAAGAAATTTCACAACTAAAATGACTTGCACTTTTGACACAGATTATAACCTGCAACCAATACACTTTTCTGCAAAAGGTGCTTAATATAAGACAACATTATAGGAAAAAAATAGAATTCACTAGTAATTTGATCAATCAATTAAGTGCACACAATGAAATAGAAGAGAAAGAAGGAAAAATAACTCAATTATAGATCTCCAAGGCTGTCACTAAATATTCATGTCCAAAAAGAGTTATTGAAATTCCCAAAAATGTCAAATGACTCCACAAAAGTCATCAAGTACTGAATGCAGAATAAGAACCAAGTACAAATGAGTCAACAAAGTGACTGAATCTACTTCTCTTACAAAGCCACAAAAAGAGGAACTAAAAACTATATAGGGTTGTAAGCCTCCAAAAAGACTCAAATATAGCAACCAAATATTCTTCAAGAGAGCTCCAATGTGTGTAAAAAGTCAAAATTGACCTTGTCAATCATGTTGACTCCTCAAAAATACATTAATCTCCTTAAAATGACTCACAAAGAGTCCCTAGATACCCTCTATATATCTCTTGGCTTCCTCAACCTCCTTAAGATGCTTAGAAGTTCATAACTCCCAATCCTATCCCCTTTGACTCAAAATTAAATCCATATTTCTATCTTTGCATCAAAAATAATATTTACCCAAGTGATTTATAAATAAACACTAAGAAAATATTTCATAATTAATAATTGTGCAAAGGATAAAGGTAAATAAAAATAACACCTCATGGGTATGTTAGCAATAAAAGTCCACCAATACAATTGAGAGGGGGGCGAGTCAATTGTGTGCCAAATAATTTAAACTTTAAACTTTATAAACTATTTACTTCATGAAAAAATGAACACACCAAAATAAATGCCATAACACAAGCAATTCTTGTCGAGGAATCCCTTTTAAAGGAAAAACCATGGTTGGAATTAGCACCCATAAATAATGCACAGAAAGTATTGTATCCCTGTTAGGATATTTATCCCTGTTAGGAGTTGATTATTACATATGGTAAACCGTCCTTGTTAAAGGAAATAACCTATTAGGATTCAAGAGAAATAAGAGGCTCACTACTCAAATGAGAAGGTTAAATGCACCTTCTGGACTCACTATCCAAAGTATAAATATAGAAATATACAATAACCTATGAACTGACTGATAGAAATTTTCTTTGCCTAAATAGTTCCAATGAAGTTCATCACAATCACTATCTCTACTCTACATCCAACAGACTTCACAAATACAAGCTCACAACTTCCTCTTCACATCACCACACTACCTCATCAAGAAATAACTCTCCTTTATACAAGTTTACAATAAGCAATTAGGTTGGTCATTTAGGACTTCCCTAATGCATAAATAATTACATAGACCCTTGCTAAGATACACACGATACCTTAAACAAGTAAACATCAAATAAAAATCATCAATTATACTCCAAAATAAATATTCCAAACTCGCCATCCTCTAAACACATTACATCATTGTAGTCGGTCACAAATAGATCTTTGCGATATCACACACCTCAGCTGATGTCACCAAGAACTCGATGGCCCTAGAATCATATATAACATTCTTCAACATGTTTCTACTACACCTCAATCTCATATATCACAAGTCATTCTCACATCCAAGTTATCTCCAAAACAAAGAGACCAACTCTGTCATACTCCTCTGTCACTGCCATGTAGCCAGTCTTCACAAAAATAACAATATTTCTTTCATGCATTAGATTTGATATTACATCTCCCTAGAAATCATTTCTTTAGTAAGAACATAGATCTCTTACATTCCTCTTTCATACATTTCTATCTATATAGGGAATACCCTTAATCCACCCTTTAACTAGATCTTTAATTTACATCCCTTCATCCTTTTGGGTTGTGCAAATCAGATTTGGCCTAAGGGTCATATTTTAGTATCCCAATGTAAAAAGAAAGTGGGGGTCTCCCATTGATCACCATTTTCTATATTAAAAGAAAAAATAGAGATCAACCTTTTGAGAAGGCCGACTTCCTCTTGGTTCTCACCTAAATTGAACTAAACTAAAAATTTTAGAGGGAAAGGGAAGAGAGAAAACATAAATTTAAAAAACTAGAAAAATAGAACAAGGGCGATACACCAAAAATAGAGGGACTGTGAAAATACTAGAACCAAACACTTGGTTGTAATGAATAAGTAAGGACTGCGCAACTTACTCCTATACATTCATGCATAAGTATTTTATAAAAAGGTCCTAATACTAGACTCTTAGGAGAAAGAAACCTTCACATGTAAAATGACTTTCACTTTTGACACAAATTACCTCCAATAAATATACTTTTTTTCAAAAGGTGCTTAGTATGAAACAAAATCACAATGAAAACAAACAAACTTCACTAGTAATTTGATCAATCAATTAAGTGTACACAATAAAAAAGATGAGCAAGAAGGAAAAAGAAGTCAATTACTGATCTCCAAGCCTGTCACTAAATATTCATGTCCAAAAAGAGTTACAGAAAATTCCCAAAACCATCAAAGGACTCCCCAAAAGTCACTAAGTACAAAATTCATAATAAGAACTGTGTACAAATGAGTCAACAAAGTGACTGAATCCACTTCTCCACAAAAGTTGCCAAAAGAGGAACTAAAAACTAATTGGTGTTAGATGCCTCCCAAAAGCCTCAAATATAGCAACCAAATCTTCTTCAAGAGAGCTCCAATGTGTGGAAAATGTCAAAATTGACCTTGTCAATCATGATGACTCCTCAAAAATACATTAATCTCCTCAAGATTACTCATAAAGAGTCCCTATATACCCTCGAAAATGTCTACAAGGCAGAAAATGTGCGCTCGATGTGACATTTTGTTTGGATTTATTAATTAAATAAAAAATCACAGATACCATTGTCTATGATATTTAATTTAATAAATCTAAAAAAATGTCACATCAAGTGCAAATTTTCTGCCGTGTAGACATGGCCTATACCCTCCATATGTCTCTTATCTTCCTCCAACCTCCCCTAGATGCTTGGAAGTTCATAACTCCGAGTCCTATCCCCTTTGACTCATAATTAAAGTCATATTTCTACCTTTGCATCAAAAATAAAATTTACCATGTGCTTTATAAATTAACACTTCAAAAATATTTCACAATTTGTAATTTAAAAGAAAAATAAAAAAATGCCCTCTTTGTTATCAACATCTAAGGTTGGAGAAACCCTAACCCAAAACACTTACTTCCATTTTCATTGCTCTCCACTTCTTTGAATCTCTACCTGACTAGGGTTTGACAGAAGATCTACAAATTTTTGGGGACTTTTGGTGCATCCATGACCATTTCCACAAGTAGGATCTCCACTTTAGTGATCAAATTTTTAAGGATTCCATTTTTATCACAAGTATTGATAATTTATTTTCATCTTTGTTATCAAAACTTTGAGAGTTGCTTCATATTTCTGTAGCCGCAACCCCATTATTCTGCATCTGCAAAATATAAAATTCTTTGAATACATAGAAAGGAATTATTTTGGTTTTCTATATTCATCCTATATGAAATATGAAGCTTCTTATTATAATCCTTCTGTGTATATCTATTTTCCCTCGACTAGAAATGCAAAGAAAGAAAAGTTCACATGAGTTTCTTTTACAATGTAAGCAATGCCTTAAGGTACATATGACATTTAAACTTGTTATGTTCACTATGGATCATAAGATGCCCCCTTTTATTTGGGTTTGTGCTTTGATTGCTTGAGGGTTATTCTGTATTAGCTTTACCTATAGTTCTATCTATCTATATTTAATAGCTCGAGGCTCATTTCTAGATTCTGATAAGGGCACCATTTTCTATAGATCACATTTTCAAGAAAATGGAAAAATTTATGTTTAATTCATCTTGATAGTTATGACCTTCACATATCTCTGCACTTATGTGCTTTCATTTCTCAAATGTGGGTCTATAAAACTTTAAAAAAAAAACCTTCAAATTTACTTCCTATGCTCATTTGGTGACAAAACCTACAATGTTCTTCTTTTTTCAGGGTTCTCTATGAACAGAAAACTGAAAATTGGTTTTGTGCATACCTCACACGTATGATGTTTGATTTTGAGGGTTCTTTTTATCATTTCATTGCATTTTATGTCTTTATTTATAATGTTGGCCTTCTCTTTTGAACTGTTGTTTGTATTTTTTGAAACCAATGTTCTTTCATTATGTTTGAAATATAGTTGTTATGATTTCCCTTCTTTTATCTCTATTGCATATGAATGAGGACACCACTACTATCGAACCATTGTTCTATGTTTGAATGCTAATTTTTTGAAAGCTCCTATTTTGTGTTAAGGTAAATACAAAAGATATGCATGAATATCTTTAGAACTCCATGCTAGTGTGTTGATATTCATACCTTAGACCCATACCTTGCATCTTGCTTTATTGATACTTTTTAGAGTCATATTATGATAAGACAAATATGATATTTGTACCTTGGAAAACATACAACACTTTTATGGCATTCTTTACTTTACATGTATCATCAAACCTGTATTTAATAATGAATCTATGATAATGTTGAAACAATATATCTTTTAACACATGACCACATATGTCATTGTCACAATAGAAATAATATGTCCTAAAACTGTGGTTGTATGATCTTTGTGTCTGGTACTTTCTCTATGTTCATTTTCTATTTAGTCACTATTTTATTTATATCCAAGATTCATGAAAAAAACAAAAAAAAAATGAAATTAATGCTCTAGGAAAAGACTGTTGCTTTAGTTCAACACAATTGCAACATCTATTATTGCATCCTTGCATTGGTGGCATGTATTTGATCTTATAAATGGAAATATTTGTACTAGGCTACTTAATGAGGGAGTGTTGCTACAACTACTCTTTATGTTTACTTTTTACCATTACCATTAACTGTCCATTGCACCAAAATAATTATTTAATCAAATAACAACATAGATCACTTTGTTCACTTCTCCTATAAGGTATTTTGTATCAATTGTACTCTTTTCTATGGATGTCATTTCTCTTATGTTTTCCTTTCATGATACTCTTCACTATACATATATGATGATATTCCTTTACATATTTTGTTGAACATGATGGGAGCTTGGATACCATTATGCCCCTATGATTCTTATTTTGTGATATGCTCCATTACTTCACATGACATATGGTTGTTCATGTACCTGTTGGTGAGACTTTGTTCTTGATACATGGCCTTTTTGGTATATTCAAGGTCAGTATTACTTTGTCATTATTTACACACCTTGGCTCTCACCATAGTGGCAAATGATACCTATGTCACTGAGATGAATGATCTAATGTTAGCCTCCATATAGACCCAAATTTGAAAATTTAAAATTTAGATTTCCCTTCATTCTTGAACCCCGTCAAATTTGGGTTCATATGGTTCAGTTAGTTCACATCATACCCAGTTTGGTTCAAGAACAAGGTTTGAACCATTTTGAATTAGTTCAAACAGGTTAAAATGGTACAAGCGAGTTCACAGGATCGCAAAGTTCAAATATGGCTAGGCTCAGTGCAAAGATTCAATGATTCGGAGTTCAAGTTCGGAAGCCCATTTCAGTGGTTCAACCTGGTATAGTTGGTGCAGACAGGTTTTACAGGTTAAGGGAAGTTTTTATCACAATCAATCTAGTTCAATGAAGTTCAATGGGTTCATCTCATGAAATCCAAGTTCAGAATCTAAAATGCAGATTCAAAGGTTCTCAAGTTTAGGGTTCAGAATGTTCCTGGTTCAAATTTGAGTACCTAGATCCAAGTTCAGACCCAAAGGTTCAACATGCACATTTGAAATTCTCAAAGTCAATAAGTTCATCAGCTTAGGATATGTGAAATTCTTATGGTAAAAAAAAGCATGATAAGACTACGTCAATGGTGATGTTAATCATGAAGATCTTGATATTACTGCTAATGCACCTCCCCTAAAGTGAAATATAACGTCACTGCACATCTCAAAAATGCTTACAATTGAATTGGAGAGCATATCCAGAGTTTGAGGTTATGGTTTGAAGAATACAAATTAATTACAATAGTGTACCCCTTCATTGTGGTAAGACATGTAAAGATTGAGATCTTTAATAGAAGATTGTTTAGGGTAGGAAATTTGGTAAGGTACTTTGAGTTTTGCAGAAATTTCAATGAATATCAACACCATTTCTATGAAAGACATGAAAGCATTCCTCAGGGAAAAGACCTTTGGTCAAACCCACTAGTGTGAATTCAAGAGAAATATTGGAAGAACACTTCTGCAGTGCTTAAATGGTGGGATCGAGTTGCTTGTGAATCCAAATGGGGTGTTTTGAATTATAAGAAAATCATAAATCAAAAGGCTGTATCCATCAGGATCTCAATAGAATCTCCCAAATGTTGGGCTGAGGGCATAACTCAAAACCCAATAAGTATAAGCCAAAAGGGGAACATGCCATTTTCTGCAAGGTGTCATTAGAGTTTTGACATGGTCAGAGTTGGTGAGTATATGATGAGTATATGATGAGTTGGTCCACACATCTCGAAGTCCATAGTTGATCCTAAAGACATTATATTTTTCCATTAGTATATACAAGGAAAAATATGATGAACACCATTGGTTTACACTACACCGACAGACAGGGCACAACACTACCTAACACCAAGGTTACCAATACTGCCAAGTACAAAGCATCCCGACAAACACTATTCAATGTTACTTGATGAAAAAAAAGACAAGGGAACCCGACAAGTAACCAACAGTGCAACCTGATGAAAAAATCAAAGAGTGGAACCTGACAGATGAAGGGAACTCGATAATCAGTTCAATGAAGGAACACTGATAGACTTTCAATTCACACCGACAATCAAGAAATGACAGTCAGTTACATCCTGTAAAAAGTGGATCTGACTTTACATGTCAAATAAATCACTAAAGTTTTATATTTAGCTTCTTGATTTGTTTTAAATCTATTATGTGTGGAATAAGAAATGTAATTGTTATTGTTTTTATCAGTCTAACTATTTTAAAAACACACAAACTAAAGGATCAAGGTCAAGTTGTATACCTTGGATCAAGAGTTAACATTGTAATGCATGATTCTAGAATAGGTCAAATACTTGTATAAATATATGCTTAATCAATTGTGAACATGTTGTTCGATGATTATTGTAGCCACTGAGAGCATCTAAGGATTAGATAAGAGAATTCATGCAACAACACAAACAAAGATCAAATCAGTTGTCAAGAACAGAACACAGGCTACCAACGAGCAGGAAAAGGTATTAATCAATCACTATAGGTGATATTCATATATTGTGAGCTTTAAAGGATCTGTAATCAGAAATTATAGATTGCATATAGTCAGGTCAAACATATTGTACACATTCTAAAAAGTGGGGCACACTTAAGAAATCCTTTCAAGGAAGGTGGACTTAACAGTCCTATTTTAAATCTAATCTTAACCAAGTGCACACTTCATTAGTGTTGTTAAAAGCTCTTAACAGAGTATATCCTAATAGGTCTCCACATTAATAATCCTAATAGGGTAGATCATCAGAAGAGATCAATTGTAAGACTTTACCAGCTCCCTTCCATTCTGTAGATAGTGAAGTTTTGTGGGTGCCATCCCCACCGTAGTTTTTACTTCCTAACAGGAAATTTCTACAATATCATATCTTGTGTTATGTGTCTATTAATTTCATGAATGTTTCTATGAATTTTGCGTACAATTAAGTTTATGAATTAATACTACATGCATAAGAAAGAACATTAGAAATGGTCGATAATATAGTAAAGATTGTCTACTAATGATAAAAGGTGAAAAGTGTTAAAAATTTTAGAGGTACTGATTCACCCCTCCCCTCTCAGTACTACTTCCTATTAATCCAAACAATTGGTATCAGAGATAAGTATCTTCTTGGAAAGCTTAAAGGTTTAAGAGAAAAGATCATACAATTGAGAAGTACAAACTTGATAAAAATATTGAGAACAAAAATCTTGAAATTTAGATGTTCTATGAAAAGTATAAAGAAACTAGAATTAGTATGAGACAGTTGTTGGATGCAAGAAAGAATATGGCTTCTCGCTATAATGAGATAGATTATCTTGAGGAAGAGATTCTAGATTTCTTTGAGTCTTCAAGATCAAATACAAGAAAATCATCAGATACATCAGAAGAAAGCATCACAAGCCTAATTGAGATCAATCTACATCTAGTTGGACAAGTCAAATCTCTACAAATCAGTCAAGAGACACAGCTGGTAAGAATGATTGATGTCATGAACAATGCAAGGAAAGTTGAACAAGAAAGAACTCTAGCTATTGATGATAGAAGAAAGATCATAGACAAGCTACAGGAAAAGGAGTCTGAGATACAAAGACTTATAGAGCATCACCGTGAGGTAACTAATTAGATTATTCTCATGAGTCGAGAAGTAAACAAAATGAATGTGGAACTCATTGAAAAAATACAGATTATCGGTGAACTAAGAGAAGAGAATGAAAAACTAAATCATGAGTCTAGAATTCTACAAAAACATAATGATATGATTAAGAGAGCTGAAGAGAATACAAAAAGGATGGATGAATTTTTGAATGCACAGAGAAGACCCAACACCAACACTGGACTAGGGTACATGGAGCATGGAGAGTCATCAAATGCAGCTGATCCAAAAGATCCCTACACCAATCCTAGACTAAGAAAGCTGACAAGAAATCACTATAGAAAGAAAGGCCACACCTCAAATGTCTATAGGAGCAAAGAAAAAGGTATTCCTAAATCCACATTTACATTCATTGGACATTGTTACAATTATAGCACATGAATCTAAATCAAAGGTGAAAGAACCAAAGAAGGAAACCTATATGGAAAACTATTGTACCCACCTAAAAAATGCATGGGCACACATCTCTTGAATGTAGGAAGAAGAAAATTGAAGCATGGAAACCCAAAAATGAAGAAAATACATATAAACTGAGAAGAGTCATAAATTCATATGTTTGGGACTATAATACATAGATAAACTACACAACATGTGGTAGATATGGTCACATAGCTACAAGCTGCATGAGATTATAGACCAAAAGGTCTAGAGGCTGGACCAACCAAGGAATGGCATGTTTTCACTATCATAAGGTTGGACATTTAAAGAAGGACTACATAGACCGAATAAAAGAAACCACCACTTTTGCAAATGGTAACACCATTGAAGACATCAAGAAAATGAGAAAGATAATGTGGAGGAAAGCTTTAACCACTGAGGAAGCTGGACCAACCAATGCAATAGGTCACACCTCATCCCATGGATTTGGTGACATCACCACCCCTACCTAAAGATGAACAAGTATGGAACTGCACTACACCAAGTCATATTTTGCATCAATTCTATTATACAAATTGATAGATAGTCAAAATCTACATAAATAAAGATGCATATTATGTTACTTGTTACAATTCTGAAAAATCAACTCCACCAGTATAAACATATTGAAAATCATTAGTGAATATAAAGGATGAGCTATTTACACTTACCAAGAATTGTCGGTCAACACATAAAATGGCTAAGTTGCTAATGTAACTCGACACCCGTCGGTAAGGAAGCAAAGTTATAAAGTTGTCTTGACACAACACCGATATTTGTCGATGAAAGAAACAATCTTAACAGTCATCCTGAGCATCCTGTCAACACTGAGAATGTTATTTGAAAGTCTTCCTGATGAACTCTGTCATCATGACCCGACGAGTTGCGTAGCATTTATGACAGACTCAGGGCAAAAGTCTATAAATTCTTGACGGGAACACTTCATTTTGCACATGCAATTTGAGAAGAAAGAGCAGAGAAAAAATATAGTGAAAAGAGATCAGATAGTAGAGCGACCTCAAATTGATCTTACGCACTCCAAATAGATCACTCACCAGACATGCGGATTGAAGTAAGTACTAGAAATACTGAAGAACTCTGTTATCATTTACGGAAAAGTCCTAAATTTGAAATACGATGGCAACCGCTTCAAGAACCATGAAATTGAAGAATGATAAGAAGAATGCAGTTAAGTTGATAAAGAAAAACACTTATGTGGAACCCAAGTACAAGATATGCCTAGAGATTGTATTGCAACTCGATGATTTTGGTGGATTTTAAAAATTTGCACCTAGGGTTTTGCTGATAGAAGATGTAAGGTCTTATATTCACTACAAGGTCACTAAAATAGGTGATCTGGAGATGGACCAAGATTAAAAGAAGCCGTGTGATTCAAATGGGAACCTGAAAGAAGAACATAAACATCTGCAAGTGAAGGGGATAACAAATGCCCTACATTTCCTAAGGGTTTTCAAAACTGGCTGGATTAGGTTAGTTTTGAGCAGAATGCACAACCAAAAATTATGGTTGGATGAACCTAAGAAGATCACTAAGGATGTGTTACATGTTGTAACTGGTTACCCCATAACCAAAAAAACTAAGGCACACAAGCATCCCTCCCGACCAGAATTTGAAAAACTCACAAATGTTGTGTGGGATAACAAAGGACTTAAAGTGAACACCATCACCAATGAGGAATTGAGGTTCGATGCATGTGTGATAGGCTGCAAGATCTTCCAAGAAAGAAGGATAAAAAACATAGCATCAACAGTAGTAAGAACATCATAAAAAATTGTCACAAAGGGAATATAGATGGATCTATGTGAGATCAGGTGGAAGCAACTTGATGAGAATATGACAACAATCAGATCTGCAAAGAATAACACATGTAAGTTCAATTCACTCATCATGTGTATATTCTATTACTTTCAAGAATACTTTCCTTCAGTAGGCAAAGTAAAATGGGATACTACAAAACCAGTCATATTTCAGATTAGTGAACTTATCAAGTCACTAGGAGATAATTTTGACTTAGTAATGACTGAATACTTCCTTGAATTCAAGGAAAAGATGATGGAAAGAGTGAGGATCCCTGAACAATTGATTGAGAAACATAGGAATGAAATATTTTTTATGGTAGACACATATTTTACTCACATTAAACCAATTGTACCAAGGAAAGCATGGTTAGCACCTCTTGACTATGAGATTAACATAGATCAAGCAACCAATGCAATTGATGCATTGATAAATGAGCCACTTGACAACAAAAAACTGAGATTTGGAACTTATGAAGAGGCTAAGTCTAAGATAAAAATAGGCCTAGTCATCAAGAAGACTGTCAACAAGAAGAACAAAATGGTAAAGAATCTTGAAAAGATTCTGTCGGTCAATGAGGAGGAAAAAGAACAAACAGAGGAAACCAAGGAATAGGGTGGCATCGGTGAAGGACAAGATGAACAACAATAAGATTCTGAGGCCACTAAATCTTACACACATCCACCTCCTACAAAGAAACCAAGAACCACAGCGGCTCAGAGAACAAGGAGCTAAATAGTAAAAGCCACTACACCTCTCAAGAAAGGTCAAGTGAGGACCTACAAGAGGAAGTAGCAAACAAAGAAACAAACTGTGAAACCAACACCTACAAAAAGGAGGAAAAGAATGTTCAGGACCAAAGCTGACATTGAAGATTCTAAAGAGGATGAGCCTGATGTAAATAAGAAAAGTTTTCTCACTAGAACAATTGATTAAATTGCTGAGTCAATTTCTACTACCGACACAATGAATGATAGGAAAATCAGACATTGGAAAAAGCTTGAGCTAGAGGACCAACATAAGATGCAAGATGCAATAATCAGTGCAATGGTAAAATTAAAATATGTACCAGTAGAATTTATAAGCCAAATACCCAAAGAGCTGGGTGAAAAAATTTCACAACAATCATCATATGCTCTACACACAGAAAAGGAAGCAAGGGAGAAGGTACTTGTCACACTTATGCCTCCCGAATCAAAGATGGAATAAATCAAAGAAATAATAAAAGCACTCAAGTAAATTTGTAGCAAAGATTAGAGCTTACAAAGTGCTAGAAGATAAATTTATAGAGATGGACAACATGACCGAGGCCAAATGGAGACAACTCCTAGATCTACCTACAGAGTCAACAAGTTGTGAGAATCAATTACTTCTCACCGACACACTTCATGTAGAGGATGAGAAAGAAAGTCCTAAGCACATTGCTTTGGATAATGTAGATAATAATGAGCCCATTGACTTAGACAAAGTCATGGATGATCTTGAAATTCAAGACATGACTCATTATGATTCAGATAAAGTTCCACACAAAGAAGATGATGTAATATTTATCTCTCTTAAGGATCAAACCAAGCAACAAGAATTGGAGACAAAAAGAAAAAAGTACATGGATGTTGCTGATGAAATATAGCTAGACACTTCAATTATTGACATCACAGGTCTGGACCCTATTGATCAACTACAAAAAGATGAAGATGTCACTGCTCAATAGGATCAAACCAATTAGTAGGACAAAATTCTAGATTCAACACAAGTGAACAAACAGAATAACATGCTAGTATTGATGAAAGCAATAAATCTGCTAGAAGGAAATGAAGATTCAAATGCAGCAGATTCAAGCATACCCGAGGACAAGGATGATGCAGAAATAAAAGACACAACAGATGAACCAAAGGATACAACTGCAAAACAAGCTACAACCGATGATCAAAAAGACAAGTCTACTGATCACGATAAAGAAGAGGATAAACAAGTAGAAGAAGAAAAGAAAAAGGAAAAAGGTGAAGAGGCAAAGATAGATGAACTTGAAAAGAAGATAAAAGAGAAATCTGTAGAATCACTAAAGGTTGATGGAGAGATGTCTTCACCAAATCGACAGGTGAACCCCAAGTAGAAAAAACAAGAAGCTTAATCTACAAAGCCTTCACTGAGCGCTTCAGAGAAGACAAATGAACTAGAAATGGTAGTTCATACATCTATGTCCACACAAATCTCAAGGAAGAAGAAGAGAAAAAACAAGAATCTAGTCACTCTGGATGAAATTATTGAGATTCCAGTTTGTGATCCTAGGACATTGGATCCAACTGAATTGACAAAGTATGCCTAACTTTGTGAAAGGAAAGACATGCAGGACAAGTTGAGAAAAGCAATAAAGGAGCTAAGGTACTTGAAGTTGCATGAGGAATACTTCAACAAATTGTACCTGATGCAGATGTTGATCAAACAACCCCAATGCTTGATCAATTAGTGGTTCTCACTGATGTAATCACATCTCAGAACATAGATGTTGAGAAGGCTATGGAAGCTAGACTTGAAAATAAGTATGAATTCAAGTTAGCTGAAAAGATAAGCCAAGAATTGGCATTGCAAAAGGTAAATCTCTCTGAATTGGTTAGCATAGTAGACCCAATAAATTTAGAAGCTATAACCTTGATACAAAAATTACGCACATTAGATCAAATCACTAAAGAGTATACTGACAAGATAACACATATAGATGTTGATCTTCAAACAAGTGCACAAAGTCTCACAAAAAGTGAAGAGGCAATCAAATTGCACAATGAGAAGCTCAAGCAAGCTCAAAATCTGAGACAAGACATTCAGATTGCAAAAACAAAGTTCAGAGATGAGGTAACTGAGCTTCAAGCTCAACTCTTACCAACACTCTCATTACTGCAAAACCATATGACATAGGCAAGATAACTTATTGCCACCCCAGAAATGTCTGTCCTAGACAACATTTATGATATGCATGCCCAAATTGAGCTAGAGAATATGACACTAGAAATCCTCAAAGAAAAATGGGAGAAATTGATTGAAGATATCAAGAACACTCACTCCACATTCTTGAAACATTGTAAGTTACACATTTTTGACAACTTATAAGTTGTACATTTTGGTCATGAGTATCTGTAAAGGAAAGAAAATTGATTTTTGATATTATTTTTGTTGATTAGGTTTGAAATGTGTTGTATTTCCTTAACATTTACATTTAATTGTAATTTTGTGTATATTGTTGTAATGTGATTAAGCATATAGGGGGAAGGAAGATAAGATGTTCCTCTTTTATCCCCAAATGCACAAATGAAAGATCCAAGTTG
Organism: Thuja plicata; assembly: GCA_018584345.1. Taxonomy (NCBI): domain Eukaryota; kingdom Viridiplantae; phylum Streptophyta; class Pinopsida; order Cupressales; family Cupressaceae; genus Thuja; species Thuja plicata. The sequence continues at coordinate 179,709 of MU226552.1, read as the reverse complement.
ATTAACCCAAAAGATGGATCAATGCACAAATGAATCAACCATTTGGAAAGGAGAGTAAGGAAGAAGATCTTAAATTCTGGTTTATGATTAAGAAGATGTGATATATAGAAGTAATTGAAAAGGATGAGAGGAAGTACCAACCTTAAACAATTGTAGATCTGAAGAATGTTGTTTTCTGAGGTTTGTACTCTATTTCTAGAAAATCTGAAGTATGATATGGAATAAAAACACAGAGATGAACAAAACCCAGAAATATTTTTCTGATCCAACACAGTCTTGTGAAAAAGGTCGACCTTGACCCACAAATGTCACCCCTGACCCAATAATCTCAACCCTGACCTGTGTTGCCTCGACAGAAAACATGTTTTCAGATCTCGATAGTTCACTGAAAAGGGTATCCAGATCTGAGTTCAAATCCACAGTCTCAAACCTGTATCTGTAAGAAAAAGAGATTTGTTTGTTGGGGGGGAGGGGTTTGCCTTAGTCAAACCATGATTTAGGAATTAACCTTGAAATCAATAATTGAAATAAGAATGCTAGCAAGTAGTAGAATTGAATCTAACAATGAAGCTATGATATTCAATAGATATGTCAATGTAATTCAAATGTAAGCAAGTATGTAGATATGAGAACATGGACTTTAGAAACCATAAACCTCCATGATTATATGCTTGGAATCCACCTTGAAGATAATGAATAAGTCTTGAGGATGCACAAAGGATCTTGAAGGAAGATCACACCACCATGATGGCTAGATGTAAGGAAACTCAGGTGCGGAAACAGCTTCCTACACTAATCTCTAAAGGAAAGTATTGTGCAAATTCTTTTAAATCCTTACAATTTTAGATTTGTTAATGCAAAAATATACCATGCATACAGAAAATAGAGAATGACACAATGATTTACCCTGGGGAAAACCTTTCAGTAAAAAACCCCAGCACTCCAAAAACTACACAATGTATTATCTTCAACACAACGGTTACAACACACTTTCAATGCAAGTTCTTTCAGGAGACAATCGACACACACAAACAAATCTAATAGCACTAGATTATACCAACAATACACTCTTTTTCATATCCTCTCTTGTAACCCTAAAAATGCTTATATCATTGCGCTTTCCTTTTTAGGGAAACTCCCAAAGATAGCCGTATTAGGGTTTTACCATTCTCTGAGAAAATAGGAACCCTACAATTTTTTTGAACCCCACGATTGGGATCAAGGATTGGAAGAGTGTACAATACTCAACTTTATCAGTTGCCACATGTCATTACATGTCTTCACCTATCATTGAAATCTCCTAGAAATAGCTCTTATGTGTCATAGGAATCCGTCATAACCATTTCAGCCATGATCTCCTTACACACAATTCAAGATGCCGACACATCAAGTGGAGTGAC
>MU226552.1:137805-161712 GCA_018584345.1 Thuja plicata | reverse complement strand
GTGAAAGTAAAGAAAGGAAATGAAATTCATTTTGGATAAGTAATGTAAATATGTTAGTAAATGAAATACATTAAGGGAACCTTAAGGAATGTAAATGTGGAGTATTAATGTTGTAATGTTAAAAAAATAAAAAAAATGAGTTGCAACTTTGGTCATAAGACCTGATTCCTTATGGGTTCCCTAGCGGGGACATTACAAAGGGTGTCATGTATCAATCCAAGTTAGTTGAACAAAAGCCCACCTGAGCTCAAGGAGAAACATAAAGAATAATTGGGCAATTTTGGTTGAGCAATCATACAATTTTGGAAGTCAAATTTGCGTCCCTCCCAGACCTATTATGGTTCGACCCTATAGAGAATGTTGGGAATTCAAGCTCAAATGAGAAAGGAACCTAGCTTGGTGACTTCTCAATCTGATCAAATAATGGGTTCCTGTGAGAAAAAATACTAGGATGCTTCAAACTCGACAACCCCTAATTGAATGTTGATTGCAACCTTAAAAAGATAGGCAGTGAAAGAGAAAATGGATTATGAAGTCATGGAACACTTGGAAATGGTGAAATCTAGTTATCTGACTAATGTCAAGCAATTGGATCATTTAATTTCCACCTGTCTCGATGAAATATAGGCAGGTCATTTTTTTAATTCCATATCATTAATTTTATGCTCAAAGGTATTGGATATTAAAAGAAGAAAGCATATGTGATTCCAGATCAAGCAACACCAATAATATTATGGGTTACAGTTAAATAGTAACTCCATTTAGTCAAGATGATGTTACAGGGGTAAATATGGAGATTAATATTGATTATTTAAAAGAATTATTTCAAGATTCAGCTATGAGACCGAATGAGGCTCTCTGGATACACTATATATTGTAAAAAATCCATCATGGCAAGGGTTCTGCTTCTTTTCTGTCAGCAATCTTCTCGCAATAGAAAATGGGATTTTTATTCTATTTATTATTATAGTAGGGGGAAGAGGAATATTTTCAAACTATAATTTGTGTGCAGAGACCATAATATTTGTGTTGTCTTTTTGTGTTCAGAGAAGCGAGATATTTGTAAACCAAAACTTTGAGTTTGGATTCTTGTCTTCTGATTGATGTTAATCTTTGAATTATTTCAATTTTCTCTTAATTTAACTCTGTGTCATTTCTCCTTGAATATGTTTATTGCTTGGTCTTTGAGCCTTGATTATCCATATTCATAGAAAGAATGATATTGCCTTTCTCCCTTTAATTTCTCTATAATGTAAAATATGGATAAATGGTCTTTGTACCATTTATTAGTTGTTTTCATTTATTTAAATCTTTCACATATATTCTATGTCTATGAGTAGATGTTTGTGTACCTTACTTACTTTCAGGTTAAAAGCATTCATGTTGGTAGTTTAGTGAATTTGTTGGAAATCTCACACGGGGAGCTGTACCCAAAACAATTCAGAAGAAAGATAATTTTTGGATATCTTTCAGAACTGTCTATTGTAGATCTAGTCTTATGTTTTGGGTATTCTAGGGTCATTTGGTTGAATTTGTGGAAAGAGAAATCTATTCACCAACATCTAATACCACTACTTTTCCTTGTATTTCTCTGAAAGGGGTTTTTTTTCTACATGTTGCCCTGTTTCTTGTATTGTTTCATTTCCTTTCATGTTGTTGACTATGGCATTGTGCTGAAGTCACTATTACTTATTTTATTATATTTGTACTATCAAAGCATCAATAAATTGATTATTTTGTTTGAAAAAACCATCTTTTATTTTAGACATGCTATGTATTTCATGTTTCTTTGATTTGATTATTGTTTTTCAATAGGTTTAAGTGTCCCCCTTTATCTCTTTGAGTATTATTTTTATCCTTTGAAGACCATTGTACATCTTTGATTATATAAGATCTTTTGCATGCTTTTAGTTGTTTCCCTTGCATTTAATATTGATTATCCTACATTTCGTTGAATATATTATTATGTGAGGCAACTGAATATAGCTTTAGAGCTACATGCTTATTATTCATCAGCATGCTAGGCTCAATAGTTGTGGGAGCCCACTTGACCGAACATGCTAGAAAAATAATAAATGTGTAGTTGTCCCTGAACATGAAATAAACTTGTCAAATAAAAATGAGCATATGAATCTACATGTTTAATAATTCTCCCTTTCTTGGATATTCATGGCATGCTAGTTTGTATGATGCACATGAGGAGTCAATTATATGTTTATAGATTCCTGTATATGTAAGCACAACTCATAACTCCAAGATTTGTGGTCACACATAAATCCTTTGTTAGAGGAAAAAATTATGGTGGGGATGACACCCACAATCCTTACTCTGGTTGATGATAATTATTCAATTGTTTATTGTCATTGATGTTTACACAAGTATAGTGATGTTTACACAAATCTATAATCCTATCTGAAAACAATCAGTGTCTGTTGAGCTCTCTCAGGAATTGAAGATGACCAAAGTGATTGTTAGTTCTAACTGAGTTCACTCGGGCATTACGGTGTTGGTCGGGCGTTGAAGGATTTCAGTGTTGATCGAGTAAAATAGTTCGTGTCAGCCGACTAACAACTTGGTTTATATTTTGTGGATAAATGGTTATATGCAACCGACTGACATGAGTTTTATTATTTATTTGGAAGGATATTGAGGCCAACTTGACAAGGCTTATCATATACATAAGGTCAAGTTTGGATTGATTAGAGAAGGTGATGATGTGGAATTGCATGTGAAGTGTGATATGAAGAGTGAAGGAAAAATCAGGTGGGATTTTGATTGAGGATAGAATATAGAGGACTACAAAAGAATATCCGATCTGTGAGGATCAAGTATTTAATACCAGAACATAGATTTGAATCAACAAAGATAGTTGCTTATCAAAATAGGTCAATCCATTGTTACTTTCTAACAATTGTAGCAGTGATCAAAATCTCTTAACAAAGTAGAATTAACAGTGTTTTGTAAATCCTCTAACAATGTGAAATTTCTACATTGAAGTGTTTGAAGACCTCTAACAAGGCCACTCCTTACAGGGCAATTAAATCCTCTAACAGGGTCACACTTAATAGTGTGTTATTGTAGCCTTTAACAAGGTTAGCTCCTAACAGGGCTCACTTCAGAAGAGTGAAAAATAATGACTAGTTCCTATTGGTGGTTTTTCCCATATTGGGTTGTTAGGATTAGGTAATACTAAGAGGGGGGTGAATCAGTATTAAAGTACTTAATTAAAATTTTCAAGAAATTAAACATTAACCATATGCATGCACGGATGAAAAGAACATAAGAAAATGACACAGTTTCATAACACCATAATTTGTTGTCGAGGAAACCCTAGCCAAGGGAAAACCCTTGTGGGGATGATACCCACAAGCATGCACTAAAGTATAGTGTCCCTGTTAGGAGACCTAGCCTTGTTAGGAGCTGAATATTACATAGTACATTTCCTTGTTAACGGTATACAACTCCCTGTTAGGGGCCAACTGAGCATGCAACTCTTACAATGTAATTCTGTTACAAAATGTTTTTAGTAATGAACAAAACAAACATCTCTAATGCTTAGGTAGTTCTTGTTCATAGCTCATCAATGATCTCTGCCATCCTCTGCTCTGCCATTCGTATCTCCTCAAAAACATATCATCCATCCATCCATCAATACTTCGCTCAACAAAAAGATCTTACATATATACATTTCTTCTTTACCAAGTCGACTCTCAATACGAATATTACATAGTCGGCTCTCAACACAAAATACATTTAATAAAACAAATATAAAATGTGTGATGTCCCCAAATTAGCAGGTTCTAGGGGCCTGATTATGGTCAACTCATCATTGCGACCCTCGTGAGTTAACGGGGTGTTTTGAGGGTCTCAGTGGACAAATTTGCCATTTTTTAGCAAATCTAGACTTACTATTTATAGTAAGTCAATACGGGTTGGTTACTATTTCTGGCGGTGTAGTAGAGGACCATGTTGTTCAGTCATTACCGATAGTGGACACAAGAATTATCACATGAGTTATATTTAATAATTAAGTGTTATTAATTAATAAATTTATGTTATTAATTAATAATAAAGCCATATCATTATATTAATAATACTTTATTATTATAATCTTTTAGAAGTTTCTATCCTGAGGATTGGTTAACTGATGGAAGTTTTTTGGAAACTATGGCTACCAAAGAATTATAAATATAGATTCATTTGTGAAGCTGAGGATTGAATATATTCTATATAAAATTGGTCTTGGGAATTGTTCCTAGCTATTCTAAAAGTTGTACCCTTGCTGAAGTATAAGGGTCATATTAGTTTCTAGAAGACTGATTCTTCTGAAGCTAATCTGCAATTGATTATTGTTGTATAATTGATTGCATCTCCTTCGTGCTGTTGTATGAAAATTGGAGAAAGCTCTGAACTTGGATTGAAGTCAACTTGAACTGGGGTCTACATAAGAGGCCGTGTTTATTTTTGTAGCAAAGAAACCAACAGCCTACTTTGTAAGGTATATTCATTTATGCTTGCAAGTCCACGCAGGTGATAATTGGGGTTATGAATTGATAGCAGGTCGTACCACTAAGAAAAGGTTGCAATTATTCCATACTAGTCGTGACTTGGCAGTAGACCCCAATGCCACTAAAGGGCTGTGTTATTCAATTTGGGTCGTGTTCTACACTTGGCCGCATCCTCCTTAGCCAGCCTCCTAGTCTTTGATTTTGGAGAGGAGACATATAGCCTTGGTCGTGGGTTGGAAATAACTGTCTTTGGTCTGCGACCAACAATGGCATGAATACTGTAGGGTGGCGCCAACATTTGCTGAAAGCTAAATGCATAGAGCCAAATGGTATTTACCATATCTCCAATTTAGAATAAATTCTAATGTTTTTAAGTTCATAAATGTTGAAATAAACTCCTGAATAATATTTCCAGAGGCTAATTGAGTATGCCATTTTAAATTGAATGTATATGCTGGCTGAATAGTATCGATTTGGAATTGCATATATTTAATAAAGACGATTTGTTAGAGAATTATCATTCTTGTGAAAAATCAAATAGAATTATCAAAAGAGCCTAGTTGGGCTCATTACAGTGGTATTAGAGTGGTTTCCTGCTAGCCTACAGGTAAATCATGCTCATCTTGATTATTATTATTCAGGGATTTAGTTATGGCGGTTGATTGGAGATTCATCCCTAGTAGGCATTATTACAGGAGAGGCCAATCACCCCCACCAAATGAATATGATCTAGATATTCAATTTGGCATAGTACTGGGTGGAGATAATAATGCAGGTGGCTCAGCAGGTCAGGCTAGACCCACATCTACAAATGAAATAGATGCAGACAGAGAGGCTAGGGAGACATTCAAGAACCTAGCCGCAGGACAACATCATGTAGTTGATGTATTATATGAGATTTCTGATACATTGATATGGATCATTCTCCTAAGAGGTCAGAGTAGGGAGATATCATGTGATGCTTCTGTCGCATCACATAAATCTTGGGTTGATGACAGACATAGATTATGAGCCTAGAACTCTGAGACATGATAAAGAAGATAGGGAAGGTGAAAGGGGAGATCAGTATAGACCCTAGGGGCCTAGATTTATGAGACAAGAGACTGATGCAGCCAGTGCTGATGCTAAAAATATCACTTTTGTTGATGATATAGTCATGCACTATGCTGAATGGGATGCCATTCCTCCAGCCTTGAAGTAAAATATGAATTTTGATAGATACTTGATACAGAAATGGGAGCACTCAAGGGGAAGACCAACACAGGATAGATAGAGGCTGGGGCAGAATGATTTGAGACAGGTGGCTAGAAAGATGGTGCAAGCGCATTTTGATGGTAGTGGTAGGGTCACTGCTAGAGCTTGGATCCACAAGCTTGACACCTACCTCGCCTTGCATCCGATGATTAAGGAGGATGCCATTATATTCACAGTTTTGCATTTAGATGGGACTACACATGGTACCATGGATTGAGATCACTACAACATGACCAAATTACTGAATATCAAGAATTTGTAGACAGGCTATTTGAGCACTTTGATAGAAAAGACCTAGAGGTTTATTTTAGAGAATTGGCTCAGTTGCGGCAGACAACTAGTCTAGAGGGCTTCATTAGTGAGTTTCAGTACATATACATCATGGTGTATGATATATCAGAGTGGAGGAGAGTGCTATTATTTTTGGAGGGGTTAGCAGAGCCACTCCATGGATGAGTTAAGTCCTTGGACCCACCCACTTTAATAGAGGCAATGAAGAAGGCCCGATATCTTGAGGCATCATCTTGGAGCAAGGGTGCCCCAAATTTTTCTGGTTCTCCACCTATTGATGAGGAGTCCCCACTAGTTGTTGGGGACAAGGCAAAGTCAATGGGAAGATTTGATGATGTTTCCATAGAGGATTTGAGGAGGAGACAAATTTGTTTTGGTGCAAGGGGCCTTTCTCTAAAGGTCATACTTGTGCTCTGAGGCCAAAGAGGGTAATGAACCATGACATGTGGGTTTAAACAGATGATATTGAGGAGTCATCACAAAAGCATGAGGATGAGGGAAATGATGATCATACTGGGGATTGAGTCTATACTGTGTTGAGTGTTTACAACCTCATTTTTGACTCACATGTTCAAGATTTACATCAGGGGCAGAGTTGGTCTGTGCCTAAGATGGATTGGTTTTAGGATGACTGGAGAGAGTTTGTGAAGTTTGGTACAATGAGTTTTCCTATTGAGTTATCACCTAGTAATGTCCAGATCTCCACTTCATCAGTGCAAGCACTTGGGGTTATGATGCAGGTTATGTTACTGGTGCTACTGATGTCATGGGTTTACAGTTGGTTCTGAGATAATAGGGATATGTTAGTCCAAGTTTTAGTCCTTGTCCTTATATTTGATTTCTAGAGTCACCATGTTATTTTTGTGAATCTCAAAGCTTCTTAAGTCCCCATGTTCAAATTCTCAACGAAAGGGTCCATCCTGTGGTCCATCTATCTTTGTGAAAATTGAAAAATCATTTGCTAACAAGTTTCTTGAATAGGTTTGAACATGCTTGAACAACCTTGAACTTATTTCATGAGTGTTCAAGAGTGTTCAAGCTCATTCATGATTTTTATGAAGGGATAGTACATGAATAAAGTTATCACTAAAAGGGGTCTCATGATCGCGGTGTGCAGAATTTTGGTTGATCAAAGTTGGGAATCAGCGACTAAGAACACTTGAACTTAGTTCATCCATGTTCAAGGGTGTTCAAAAGAGACACGTGGAAAAAGAGAAGGACTACCGCCATCATTTAAGTTGTGGGCCCCACCTAGAAAAGGCTTTTAATGAAGAAAGGTATTGGCAATGATTAAGCATGTCTGACTTGTCAAATTAATGAGGAATTTGTGCGGCATAAAATTTTGTGCAAGTGGCATTAAATGATTGCATGCGTGAATGGTCACTTCATTATCTGAGCTTTTATTGCCTTAATGATGGGCAATTAATTGTCAAATCCGTGGTATTTCTTATTTAAAACCCTTCTTAGCATTCATTATTTTTGAAATGTTTTCATTGTCTGTATGCGTGAAGATTGAAGGTAAGGGTTTTTGGAGCTCCAATTGTAGAGTTTTCTACAGTGATTAAGGTAAGTCAGACTACAATTCCTAGAGTGTTTGAATTTAAGAGCTTGTGAAATTTAAGGAAATTTTTGTGACAATTATCAGTCTGTTCTTGCAAGTATGAAGTCTGCATTCCATTTGTTTGGAAGTGTGTATAGTCTGGTATGTGAAAATACCATTGTGATAGACACGAATTTAGAAGGCTATGATGTAGAAGGAATCGCTGATAGGCTCACTGGGTCTGCAGAAGAGAATGTCCCTTCTCTTGAAATTTTGAGTAGTGGGTTGTGCATAGCTTCTTGTTTTGCTCCTGCAGTAGTCTGTCCTGAACTTGTCCATGAGTGTATCCACAACTATGACCAGAAAACCAATTCAATTCTCAAGATAAATGGTGAGGTCTTGATGGATGTAAAGAGAGGAATTTTTGCTTTAGCTTTCCAAATTCAAGAGTGAACTTTTTTTGCTTTCTCCCCTGTGCAGTCCCTTGTAAAGTTCAAACCAAATGCAATTGCAAATCGTACCTCTATAGCCAAGCATTGGTTATTAAACACCCAAAGGGGACATTCCTATTTACCCAAAAATCTCAACATAAGTCATGCGCACCTGTATATTAGTGATGTGATGGTGATGTTGCATAGAGTCAGATGGTCACCTGAGGCGTTCTTCTTCTCAGATTGGTTGTTATGTTATGTTCAGATTGTTTTAGAAGGAAAACAGAAGTTGGATTGGGCCAAATTAATTGTAGACTCTATAAGGGAACAATTGAACAATTCCAAACTCACTGGATGTAGCTTTTTCATGTCTTCTTATCTAATGTACTATCTAGCCTATAGTAGGAAATGGGATGGGATGATTCATGAGCCTTGGATAGATGGAAAATGTATTTTTTAGTACTTTCCCATTCTTTGTAAAGACAATGTAATTCAGAATTATAGGAGGGTACATGATACTTTTATGGGTAAACATTTTTTTGAGATGACTAGGGATTCAGCTAGGAGAATGAGTTCAGAAGCTCAACAATTTATGACAAGATTTGGGAGTTTTTACATTCAGCTCCCTAGGAGGTTCTCTTATATTAGAATTGGTGGTTTTGAAGATTCCCCTACAAAATTACCTAGGTATGCCTTTGATTGTTTTATCCTTGCAAAATTCTGTAGGTAGCTTTCTACTGTGCTTAAACATTTTCTTCCCGAAGAAGGTTGGGAGAAATTTTTCCCATTACAACTAGGTAAACTTGCATGCTTAACTATTGAAGATGCAATAAGTATTGGGAGTGACCTTAGTCATTTTGGTTTCAAGTATTACATGGAGAGAATAGGCTTTGATAATAAAAACTTTGCTAGTGGGAATCTAGGCCTCAGATCTCACATGTTTCCAGTTCCCCATTTAGAGGATTTAAGGGAAGACTGTGCAAATGATTCCCAAGTTATGAAGAGAGGTCATACTAGACTCCGTGTATCTCAAATCCTATCCCTGAGATTGTAGTTCAACATAGAAGGGGTGACAGATGATGGTTCCAACTTAGTTGAACCCATTTTAAAAAGGATCCTGGATAATGATGAGATAGATATTGATTGGTTAAGAGAGGAGGAAGATGACATTAAGTGCAAGACACAACATGTACTCAAATTAACCGAAGAATGGCTGCAGACAAAAAGAGAATAGTCTAGTCCTAAATCAGTTGGAGTTAAAACTTGAATTTTATTTTCCTCCCCCTCTATTTCTAATCCTCATAAACCATCTGGTAATGCAGGTTCATCTGATAAGTAGCGAAATAAGGATCCCAGGAATAAATCTTTTGTAGAACTTTCCCCTGTGGCCTCCCCTCGGTGCATTACCAGATCAAGATCCTGATTGCAGAAAAAGGGAAAGATGACTCAAGAGAATATAGAAATAGTCAATTTGGAGGATGAAAAATTTGGGGATTTAAACTACCAAATTGGAGAATATGAGAAAATTGAAAAAGATCTCTTCGATCTTGATGATCCAACCCTGGATTTAATGGACACCCCTGCTAAGACTGGTGCCCAACCAGCGGCAACAAATGATACCCCAAGATGGTTGACCTATTTAGTGAATAAGAAATGGAGTTTGATTCTGGTATCTATTCTAGTGCAGGATATAGTTAGTAAATATGCTCAAAAGACTCCCAAGGCCAAGAAAGTTAAGAGTACAACACGAAAATTTGCTGATACTAAAACTAGGAAGTGGATAGCCGAAGTAGCCACCTACAGACCGAAGGAATAAAAAAAAGATGTTCCAGTCAAAGACTTTGAAGTAACTAAAATTGAGTTAGGGACTATGGATAGAGCAGGAATGAATCACCTTTTCGAAGAGACAGCCCAACAGATGTTGCTCACATCATGGCAAGATAGTAAGGAAAAGAAGGAACTAAAGCAAACTATAGTCTCACTCTCTTAGTTCATAAATACTTTTTGCAACTTTGATGCCACCCCACTGACTCAATCATCATAGGTATTCAACCCAAACTCTGTAGAAAGTAAAACACTGCTGAATCAAGGTTAGAGGGGTCGCACATTGGTCTCCTCAGTTGATGAGTGGATGTCCCAAGTTCTTAACAATGGTAGATAATATATCAAGTATTTTCAATCAGTTCTTCATGACACAGAGGTAGTAATGGGAGAATTGCAAGCCCAACGCCAGGTCTGGGATGGAGAGGAACAAAAATGGGTGTCAGCGATGACCAAATTTATGGAGATCGAGAGGCATGGTTTCAACAAATTATATATGGAAAAGTCCCTAAAAGGTGTTGAAGAATCCACTTTCTTCATTCTCAGGAAGAAAATTAGTTGGTGCATCATTCTAATAAGGAGTACCATTACAGAAAACAAAGAATATGAGTCAGAAGCTAAGCAGATTCAAAAGGTTACCCTAAATGAGTTGAAAGTGATCAATTTCACTTATACCTATCCATCAGTTTATGGGGAGCAAGAATTGAAGGGCGCTCTTGATGCTTTTGACTCGGTAATAAAGACTATTAGAGAAAATATTAATCCTAAAGCCTCTGAATTAACTCAGAAGGCAAGGATTGAATCTATGTTATATCTGTGTGTGGATCAACTGCCCAGTGTCATAGAAAAGGTGAAGAAATTGAGGTGAAGTAAAGATACCTCCATGGCTTGGATAGTGAATTCTAATATCCCACATTTGTCACTAGAAAAGGAGCTGGTCTAGGCATATAAAGAATTGAAACATGCCCAATCGGTTACTGAAGAAGAAGGGAGTCCAGCGGGGAGTGAGGATTATGCTGTCGACAAGGAACCAGATTTGGTTATTTTGTCTTTACTTGTTTAAACATGCAAACTCTTAAGGACGTGTGTCCTTTTTCTACTGGTTTAGTTATATAACTGATTGCTTGAGAGGTCGTGTTTTTTGGGAGACCTCTCGGTGCTCTGATACTATTTATTTTGCTACTGAAACTTTTAAAGGGTTTGGAAAAAATTGATTGCTGATAGATAATAGATTTTGATAGTAATATTTTTGATTATTGAATGTTATGGAAGGAAAAAATTTCGTGCAATTGCCTGTGCAGTTATTTTTTAAATATATTACAGTGAGGTTTATTGAATCTATATTATTTGAAAACCAAAAGCAAAGTGTCCTATGTTGACATCTTGTTTATCCTGTTATATATATGTCTGTTGGTTCATAATATCTGAATTCTAGATTTTATCTATTTTTTGTTATCTTTAGCTGAAAAGTTGTTTATGTTTCATGAAATGCAATAGCGGAAGTAACTGTGTTTTTCTTCCCACTCATTATTCATTTTTATTTATTTTATAATTGTTTAGTAGCATATCATCAAAGAATGATATTGCAATGTTTATAAGCTTTCGGGTTAAAATCTAACCAATTGAACTGTTATCAAATTTCATTCAAAATCATATTAGGGAGCTGTACCTATAACAAAATTCAGAGGGAAGTGATCATAAAAGATACTTACCCAATTGTTAGAGATAGTTTATCTTTTAAGGGCGATTGAGTAAAACTTAAAAGAGTTTTTGTAGAAAGACAAATCTGTTCACTAACAGATTTTTGGTGACTTTATTGGGGATCCGCTTACAGTGTAGACCTATTTTTTTAAAATTCTTTATTTTATGAACAAGATATGGTCCTACTAGCTGTGGTGATACCAAACCTAGAGGAACAACCTCCTGTCATTCAACCAGATCTTAACTTCCATAATACCCAAGAGAATATAATTTCTGATTTAAACACTGTTGCTTGGAATTTAAAGACCAGCTATCACCAGTATCAACAAGTTCTCCTAGTTTTAGAAGAAGAGAAAGATATAGGAGAGTGGCTGAGGGGGATCCTAGTTTCCCAAGAGGCACAAATCATTGACAGAGTTTCTCAAAGGCAATGAAAGAATATAATACTAGATTCTCAACCATATACCAGGTCCCAGAGGAAGGAGGGCACTTTTGATATTTTTTATGAGAGTTTGCAGAACCTTCATTTTTTGACCTCTTACATTTCAAAGCCCAAAGCTAAGAGTAGACCTACTTCCCCTCCTAAAGCCTCTTCCAATTCTTCCCCATCCTCTAGCATCTAGAAAGCCTTGAATTTGTTTGTTATTCAAGCACCTCCACTAGTAACGATCTTTCCAAGTATAGTTATGGCTCAACCATGGGGTGCAGCAGTTGGTCCTTTAAATCTAGGAGCTCATCATCCTCTCCCTAAAGGTATTAAAGAAGTCTTGCCTAAATTTTTTGAAGATGGAAAAGTCTCGGTAGATGAGCACTTGAATGCATTCAATGTAGCTACTACCATTTTGGCAGTGCAGCATGAAGATGTAGCCATCAGGCTCTTTTCACAATCCCTCTCAGAGGGAGCTGCGGAATGGTTTGGTCACTTGTCTGCTGGGTCTATCACAAATTGGCAAACCATGAAGACCGTATTTGAAGGAAATTTTAAAGGAGATGATGATGAACATTCCCTGCTTGCATAATTAACACAAATAAAGAAAGAGATTCATGAGCCAATGAGAGACTATGTGGCTAGATATAACAAAGTTATTCATAGAATTCCAGCTACCAAAAGACCAAACCGAGAAAACCAACAATGTTTCTTTGTAAACTCTATGCCCCCAAACATAGGTTTTCACATAAGAAGGAGTAGACCAAAAGATTTGGCTATTTCCCAAGGACAGGCCAATGAGTTAGAAGATGAACTTATTATAGTCGAGAAATGAAGAAAAGATGTACAGACTTCTCACTCTCAACCTTCTACTTCTGCTCCTATAGATCCAATTGTTTAGAGACTCATGAATGATGTAATTGCCTTGAAGAGGTAGTTACCAAAGTAAGGATCTTCATTTCCTTCCCCTTATCAAGATATCAGTCGAAAGAAGTCTAATCAATGGCACAATAAAACCCCTTTTTTGCCTTCTAATCAACCAAGATTGTCCTTGGAAGCTTCACCAAAAGAGGCTATCATGTGTTCTTTTCACCTGAAAACAGATCATGATGGTAATTATTTCCAAGATATGCAAAGACACGTACAAATGGAAACCAAAAAATATGTGTTAGGAGAATGTACTGTAGAAGAAGTCCCTCAAGACAGACCTGGCAACTCTGGCTCATACTTTTTAGAATACAAATCTGACTCAGAAAGAGGAGATATTCTAGTCACCCTTGAGGATCCCGCTTGTGTCATGCTCACTCGAAATCAAAAGTTCTACTCCAACATCATCTGACACTTTCCACAAGACTTGAGATCCTGTAAGTAATTCTTCTTCTCCCAGTCCTTAGACTCTTGATGTTAAGGTTGTACAAAAATATTCTGGCGCATCCTCTTTTGATATTGTAGAATTTTGCAAGTCTTCTGCTATCCAAATCTCTCCTGTGGAATATCTGAGATTAAATCCCAAAGAACTTGATAAGTTGGTCAAGTATGTTAAGGGTGACCTTCCAAATCCATCTCAAACTAATCAGTGCAATATTAATCAAATTGATGACCCAATTGACATTCCCGTAGTTGTTTCATCATTTGTTATGAATCAGAGAGACACTGCTACCACTCCTACCTCAGAATTGAAATGTGAAGTTGATGAAATTAGGAAGCCTGACCCCTTTTATGTTTATCTGCTCCTTAACGGTCTCAAACTAAGTAATTACATTATAGACTCAGGTGCCTCTGATAAAATTATGCCATCATCCGTTGCCAAAGCTTTAGGTTTAACCATGACTAAAACTTTTGGGAGATGCTATTTTATGCATGGGAAACAAGTGCCCTTAATAGGTCAAGTTAAAGATTCCCAAGCCATTTTAGCCGCTTATCCTGATAAGAGACTCAAATTAACCATTTTAGTAGCAGATATACCTGCAAGCTATGGGATGCTATTGAGAAAAACTTTCTGCAGAGACATGGGTGGAGAAATAAAGATGGATTGGTCAGAAGTTGTTATCCCTATTGGAAAGAAAAAGGTCAAACTAGAACTTGAAGCTAAAAATAAACACACTGTAATTCCATCCGATGATCCTAAGGCACAAATCCTATTCCAAGACTGTGAGCTTGGCAATTACATGATTTTCTCAGATGAATCCCCTCCTGTTTGTGAAGACTTTGGTGAAAAGGAGCAAATTTCGTTGATGGAGTTTGATGGGAGTTGTGCCAATGTAGGTTCA
The DNA here is from genome assembly GCA_018584345.1 of Thuja plicata. NCBI lineage: Eukaryota > Viridiplantae > Streptophyta > Pinopsida > Cupressales > Cupressaceae > Thuja > Thuja plicata. The sequence goes on along the minus strand of MU226552.1, from coordinate 147,469 downwards.
AGGGCTGGTGTAGTCTTTAAAAGTCTGGATGATCAATATATCCCTTTCTCTTTCAAATTGGATTTTAAAAATACTAATAATACTGCCAAATATGAGGCTCTGTTATTAGGGTTGCGAGAGGCAAAGATACTAGGAATCAAGGCACTTGTTGTGAAAGGTGATGCTGAACTAATTGTTAAACAAGTGAAGGGCCAATTTATAGTAAAAAATGAACGTCTGAAACATTACAGAAACTTAGTGTGGGATAAAGTTAATTATTTTGAAGATTTTTCCATAGAAGCCATTCCCAGGAGTCTCAATACAAGAGATGATTCCCTAGCCGTATCAGCATCACTACTACTCCCTCACCCAGACTTTAAAATAGATACATACAAGGTTGAGATGATATATAGACCTGTTATCCCGAATAACATTGGAAATCTGCAAGTTTTTGAAGATGATGCTCGAATCAATGATTTCATGGTGTGTATAGAAGTTTTCTCATCCACCTACTTTGAAGGAATGAGTGAAGATGGAAAAAAGTCTAATTCTGAGTTCTTACCAGAAGAAGAAGTTGTCCAGTTGAAGAGAAACAAAATTCCCAAAGGTTTGGTTTCCTTAGAAAACTTGTTTTCTCGAAAAGATGATAGTTTCATTTCAAGGAAAAACCCTTAGTTGGATGTGAAAAAAGAGTATGACAAGGTGAATATTTGTACTACAGCCGAACCTAGGTGGATATCTGTAGGTAAGACTTTGTCTGTTCAAGAGAAGAAAAACCTTTAGATTTTGTTGACAGCCTACACAGATGTTTTTGCTTGGGATTATAGTGATCTTAAAGATTTTTAGAAATGGAAATTTAGCTGTCATATCCCCCTTAAACATGAATAAAAGCCCTTCAGACAAAAACTTTGAAGTTACAATCCTAAAGTTTCTAAAGTGATTCTAATAGAAGTTGACAAGATGCTAAAAGCCAGAATCATCTACCCTATACATCACTAAACTTGGATAGCAAATATTGTCCCTGTCAGAAAAAAAGAATGGAAAAATAAGGATCTGTGTAGATTTCTAAAATTTAAACCAGGCCAGTCTCAAGGATAACTATGCCCTACCCAAGATGGAACATGTTTTACAGGCGGTTGTTGGATCATAAATGATGTCTCTACTTGATGGGTTTTCTGGATATAATCAGGTGAGTGTGTCTGATGAAGATAAATAAAAGACTTCTTTTACCATGCCATGGGGAACATTTGCCTATAATAGAATGCCCTTTGGCTTGATCAATGCGGGGGAAAATTTCCAAAGGGCAATGGATTCTTCCTTTGCTAACCTAAAAAATAGAATTATAGTAATTTATCTTGATGATTTGATTGTGTACTCCAAAAGAAGGAAACATCACGTTAGAGATCTCAAATCAGTCCTACAGAGGTGCAGAGACCATGACATATCACTTAATCCCAAAAACTTAGTTTTTGGTGTGACAAAAGGAAAGTTGTTGGGACATATTGTGTCCAAAGAAGGGATTAGGATCGATCCTAAAAGAGTAAAGGTGATTCAAAAAATTAGTCTGCCTTCAACTAGAATAGGAGTCAAATCTTTCTTCGGTCAGATTAACTTCTTAAGAGCTTTTGTCCCAGATTTTTCTAAATTAACCAGGCACATTGTGGGAATGATGAGTGAAAAACATCCCTTTAAATGGACAGAAAAAGGTAGAAAGGATTTTGGTGCAATCAAAACTGCTGTAGAAAATGCCCTGGCTCTAGTTTACCCTAACTACAAAAAGGATTTCATCATTTATTGTTATGCTTCCGATCACACTTTGTCAGGAATTCTAACCCAAAAAGATGTTTTAGGGAATGAGGCGCCCATCACTTTCATGAGTACACCGTTAAAAAATATGAACTAAAATATTCCCCCATAGAGAAACAAGCCTTTGCTGTAGTGAAATCAGTTAAGCAGTTTAGACTCTATATCCTGCATTCTCATTCCATAGTATTTATCCCTGATTCAGCAGTAAAAGCGCTTCTCAGGCAACAAGAAAAGCCATGAACAAGAGAGCAGCATGGGTGATGAAGATTTAGGAATATGACTTGACAATAAATCCCACCAAACTTTTCAAGGGAAGGGGGTTGTGTAAATTTATTATAGAAAATGTAAGCCAACTTGAAAATCCAGAATGTGAAACATCTCAAGTAATGTTGGTCAGTTTGACAGATTCCTAGTTCTGTGACATTGCTTATTTCCTGACTTATGGAGAATGTCCACGAAGAATTATGCCTAAGGAGAGATGGACTTTGAGACCTCAAACTGTGAAATATGTAATATGGCAAGGCGTATTGTATAAAAGAGGCCTTGATGGTACATTTCTAAGATGTGTGGATAAGAATCAGCAGTTACAGTTGCTTAAAAATTTTCATGAAGAGGCCTATGGAGGTCATTTCTCATCTACTATGACAACATTCAAAATTCTTCAAAATTGTTTCTACTGGCCAGGGATGTTCAAGGATGCTTATTCATTCATTAGGAACTGTGAAAAATGCCAGTTATTCTCTAGAAGACCCCAATTAGCTGCCTTGCCTTTGAAACCAGTTATGGTAAGTGAACCGTTCAAGCAGTGGGGAATTGATTTCATTGGTCCTGTTAATCCTCACTCAAGTGCAGGTCATGCTTACATCCTCACAGCGACTGACTACTTCACTAAGTGGGTCAAGGCCATTCCAACCAAGAAGGCTAATTCTCAGGTGGTGTGATTTCTTAAAAGATAATATTTTGGTACGTTTTGGAGTACCTCATAAAGTTGTAGCTGATAATGCTACTTACTTCTCTTTGTAGGAGCTTTCCCTTTTTTGTTTTGATCATAGTATCTCTCTGGCTCATTCATTAGATTATTTACCTCAAAAAAATGGGCAAGCCAAGTCAAGTAATAAAAATTTGATAATGATCATGAAGAAGTTGGTGGATGATAGTGGTAAGAATTGGCACAAGAAACTTTATGAGGCTCTTTGGGCTGATAGAATTACTCTCAAGAGAGAAATTGGCATGGCGCCCTTTGAATTGGTGTATCGGATAGGTGCACAAGTCTCAGTTCCTTTTGAAATTTTAGTAGCTAAATTACAAATGGCCATTGAAGACCAAAAATTTAAGGACTCTTTGGAGAAAAGGATCATGTATTTACATAAGTTAGAAGAAGAAAGAGAGGCTTTGGTTGATAAAATTACTGAACATCAGGCCAGAGTGAAAAGCATATTTGACAGGAAGGCGAGACCCAGAAGTTTTATGAAAGGAGATGAGGTCTCGCTATGGGACAAAAGAAAGGCTTCGAAAGGTGGCCACAGTAAATTTGAATAACTTTGAAAAGGGCCCTTTGTCATTATTAAAGAGTTAGGAACCAATGATTTTAAGCTGGTGTACCCAGATGGAACAATCTTGTTATTTTCCTATAATGGGCAAGACCTCAAATTGGTGAAGCTCTAGTTTAGGTTCCTGTGTCCTGTTGTATATATTAGTTTTAGTTTGCTTTCTGGTTGTGTGTCTTTCCTTTCTTATGTGTTTTTATGAGCCCTTTGCAACAATTTGTGAAACCAGAGTTTTTGAGTTCTCTGACTTTTGAGAAAAGCCAGTCCCTAGTCAGAGCCAGTGTTAGTCCAAGTTTTAGTCCTTCTCCTTATATTTGATTTCTAGAGTCGCCATGTTATTTTTGTGAATCTCAAATTTGCTTAAGTCCCCATGTTCAAATTCTCAGCGAAAGGGTCCACCCTGTGGTCCATTTGTCTTTGTGAAAATAGAAAAATCATTTGCTGACAGGTTTCTTGAACAGGTTTGAACATGCTTAAACAACCTTGAACTTAGTTCATGAGTGTTCAAGAGTGTTCAAGCTTGTTCATGATTTTTATGAAGGGATAGCAGATGAATAAATTTATCACTAAAAGGGGTCTCATGATCGCAGTGTGCAGAATTTTGGTTGATCGAAGTTGGGAATCAGCGACTAAGCATGGGATATTCAGTTTAAGGATGAAGGTGGGAGATTAAAAAAGGAACAGACTTGAATAGTGGTGAACACATAAGAACACCCTTGAACTTAGTTCATCCATGTTCAAGGGTGTTCAAAAGAGACACATGGAAAAAGAGAAGGACTGCCGCCATCATTTCAGTTGTGGGCCTACCTAGAAAAGGATTTTAATGAAGAAAGGTACTGGTGGTGGTTAAGCGTGTCTGAGCTATCAAATTAATGAGGAATTTGTGTAGCATAAAAGTTTGTGCAAGTGGAATTAAATGATTGCGTGCATGAACGGTCACTTCATTCTCCAAGCTTTTATTGCCTTAATGATGGGCAATTAATTGTCAAATCTGTGGTATTTCGTATTTAAAATCCTTCTTCGCATTCATTATTTTTGAAATGTTGTCGCTGTCTGTATGCGTGAAGATTGAAGGTAAAGGTTTTTAGAGCTCTAGTTGCAGAGTTTTCTACAGTGACTAAGGTAAGTCAGGATGCAATTCCTATAGTGTTTGAATTTAAGAGCTTGTGAAATTTAAGGAAATTTCTGTGACAATTATCATTTTTTTTTCAAGTATGAAGTCTGCATTCCATTTGTTTGGAAGTGTGTCTAGTCTAGTATGTGAAAATCCCATTGTAACAGACATGGATTTAGAAGGCTATGATGTAGAAGGAATTGCTGATAGGCTCACTGGGTCTGCAGAAGAGAATGTCCCTTCTCTTGAAATTTTGAGTAGTGGGTTGTGCACAGCTGCTTGTTTTTCTCCTGCAGTAGTCTGTCCTGAACTTGTCCATGAGTGTATCCACAACTATGACCAGCAAACCAAATCAATTCTCAAGAGAAATGGTGAGGTCTTGATGGATATAAACAGAGGAATTGTTGCTTCAGCTTTCCAAATTCAAGAGGAAACTTTTTCTGCTTTCTCCCCTGCGTGGTCCCTTGTTAAGTTCAAACCAAATGCAGATGCAAATCGTACCTCTATAGCCAAGCATTGGTTATTAAATGCCCAAAGGGGAGGTTCCTTTTTACCCAAAAATCTCAATAGAAGTCATGTGCACCTGTATATTAGTGATGTGATGGTGATGTTTCATAGAGTCAGAGGGTCACCTGAGGCATTCATCTTCTCAGATTGGTTGTTCTGTTATGTTCAGATTGTTTTAGAAGGAAAACATAAGTTGGATTGAGCTGAATTAATTGTAGACTCTATGAGGGAACAATTGAACAATTCCAAACTCATTGGATGTAGCTTTTTCATGTCTTCTTATCTAATGTATTGTCTAGCCTATAGTAGGAAATGGGGTGGGATGATTCATGCGCCTTGGATAGATAGAATGTGTGCTCTTGAGTACTTTCCCATTCTTTGTAAAGACAATGTAATTTAGAATTACAGGAGGGTACATGATACTTTTATGGGTAAAATTTGTTTTGTGATGACTGGGGATTCAACCAAGAGAATGAGTTCAGAAGCTCAGCAATTTGTGACAAGATTTGGGAGTTTTTACATTTAGTTCCCTAGGTTCTCTTATATTAGAATTGGTGGTTTTGAAGATTCCCCTACAAAATTACCTAGGTATGCCTTTGATTTTTTATCCTTGAAGAAGTCTGTAGGCAAATTGCTACTGTGCTTAAACATTTTCTTCCCGAAGAAGGTTGGGAGAAAGTTTTCCCATTACAACTAGGTAAATTTGCATGCTTAAGTGTTGAAGATGCAATAAGTATTGGGAGTGACCTTAGTCATTTTGGTTTCAAGTATTACACAGAGAGAACAGGCTTTGATAATAAAAACTTTGCTAGTGGGAATATAGGCCTCAGATCTCACATATTTCTAGTTCCCCATTTAGAGGATTTCTAGGAAGGCTGTGAAAATGAGTCCCAAGTTATGAAGAGAGGTCATAGTAGACTTTGTGTATCTCAAATCCTATCCATGAGATTGTAGTTCAACATAGAAGGGATGACAGATGATGGTTCCAACTTAGTTGAGCCTAGTTTCAAAAGGCTCCTGGATAATGATGAGATAGATATTGACTGTCAAGAGAGGAGGAAGATGACATTAAGTGCAGGACACAACATGTACTCAAATTAACTGAAGAATGGCTATAGACAAAAAGAGAACAGTCTAGTCCTAAATAAGTTGGAGTTAAAACCTCAATTTTATTTTCCTCCCCCTCTATTTCTAATCCTCATAAACCATCTGGTAATGCAAGTTCATCTGAGAAGCCGCGGAATAAGGATCTCAGGAAGAAATCTATTGCGGAAATCTCCCCTATGGCCTACCCTCGGCGCATTACCAAATCGAGATCCCGATTGCAGAAAAAGGGAAAGATGACTCAAGAGAATACAGAAATAGTCAATTTGGAGGATGACAAATTTGGGGATTTAAACTACCAAATTAGAGAAGATGATAAAATTGGAAAAGATCTCTTCGATCTTAACAATGTGACCCTAGATTTAATGGACACCCCTGCGAAGACTGGTGCCCTACCAACAGCAACAAATGATACCCTAAGATGGTTGAACTCTTTAGTGAATAAGAAATGGAGTTTGATTTTGGTATCTTTTCCAGTGCAGGATATAGTTAGTAAATATGCTCAAAAGACTCCCAAGGCCAAGAAAGTTAAGAGTATAGCACAAATGTTTGCTGATACTAAAATTGGGAAGTGGATAGCCAAATTAGTCACCTATAGACCGAAGGAAGAAAAAAAAGATGTTGTAGTTGAAGATTTTGAAGTAACTAAAATTGAGTTAGGGACTATGGATAGAGCAGGAAAGAATCACCTTTTCAAAGAGACAGCCCAGTAGATGTTGATCACATCATGGCAGGATAGTAAGGAAAAGAAGGAACTAAAGCAAACCGTAGTCTCACTGTCTTAGTTCATAAATAATTTCTACAACTTTGATGCCACCCCACTGACTCAATCATCATAGGTATTTGACCCAAACTCTGCAGAAAGTAAAACACTGTTGAATCAAGTTCAGAGGGGTTGCACATTTGTCTCCTCAGTTGATGAGTGGATGTCCCAAGTGCTTAACAATGGCAGACAATATATCAAGGATTCACACCCAGTTCTTCATGACACAAAGGTGGTAATGGGAGTATTGCAAGCCCAACACTAGGTCTGGGATGGAGAGGAACAAAAATGGGTGTCGGCGATGACCAAATTTATGGAGATAGAGAGGCATGGTTTCAACAAATTTTGCACGGAAAAGTCCCTTAAAGGTGCTGAAGATTCCACTTTCTTCATTCTCAGGAAGAACATCAGTTGGCGCATCATTCTAATAAGGATTACCATTACATAAAATAAAGAATATGAGTCAGAAGCTAAGCAGATTCAAAAGGCTGCCCTGAATGAGTTGAAAGTGATCAATTTCACTTATACCTATCCATCAGTTTATGGTGAGCAAGAATTGAAGGGCACTCTTGATGCTTTTGACTTAGCAATAAAGAATATTAGAGAAAAGATTAATCCTAAAGCCTCTGACTTAACTCAGATGGCAAGGATTGAATCTATGCTATATCTATGTGTGGATTAGCTTCCCAGTGTCATAGAAAAGGTGAAGAAATTGAGGTGGAGTAAAGATACCTCCATGGCTCAGATAGTGAATTATAAGATCCCGCATCTATTGCTAGCGAAGGAGTTAGTCCAGGCATATAAAGAATGGAAACCTGCCCAATCAGTTACCAAAGAAGAAGGGAGTCCAGCGGGGAGCGAGGATCATGCTATCGACAAGGAACCAGATTTGGTTATTTAGTATTTACTTGTTTAAACATGCAAACTCTTAAGGACGTGTGTCTTTTTTTTGTTGGTTTAGTTATATAACTGATTGCCTGAGAGGTCATGTTTTTTGGGAGACATCTCGATGCTCTGATACTATTTATTTCACTGCTGAAACTTTTAAAGGGTTCAAAAAAAATTGATTGCTGATAGATAATAGATTTTGATAGTAATATTTTTTATTATTGAATTTTATGGAAGGAACGTATTTTGTGCAATTGCCTGTGCAGTAGTTTCTGAAATATATTACAGTGAGGTTTATTGAATCTGTGTTATTAGAAAACTAAAAGTAAAGTGTCCTGTGTTGACATCTTGTTTATCCTGTTATATATATATCTGTTGGTTCATAATATCTGAATTCTGGATTTTATCTATTTTCTGTTATCTTTAGCTGAAAAGTTGTTTATGTTTCATGAAATGCAATCGTAGAAGTAACTGTGTTTTTTTTCCCACTCATTATTCGGTTTTATTTCTTTTACAATTGTTTAGTAGCATATCATCAAAGAATGATATTGCAGCCTTTATAATCTTTCAGGTTAAAAGCTAACCAATTGAACTGTTATAAAATTTCATTGAAAATCATATTAGGGAGCTGAACGTATAACAAAATTTAGAGGGAAGTGATCATAAAAGATACTTACCCAACTATTAGAGATAGTTTGTCTTTTTAGGGTGATAGAGTAAAAATTAAAAGAGTTTTTGTAGAAAGACAAATTTTTTCGTTAACAGGATATCAAGTGTTTCTTATGGGATCCTAGTGGAGGTTTTAGTGAGATGCTTGATTGCTTGAGGACAATAAATTTAAGGGAGGGAGGATTGTGATGTCCCCAAATTATCAGGTTCTGGGGGCCTGGTTATGGTCAACTCATCGCCATGACCCTTGTGAGTTTACAGGGTGTTTGAGGGTCTCAGTGGATAGATTTTCTATTTTTTAGCAAATCTAGACTTACTATTTACAGTAAGTTAGTATGGGTCGGTTACTATTTTTGGCAGTACAATAGAGGGCCATATTGTTAATTCATTACCGATAGTGGACGCAGGAATTATCACATGAGTTATATTTGATAATTAATTATTATTAATTAATAACTTTATGTTATTAATTAATAATAAAGCCATATCATTATATTAATAATACTTTATTATTATAATGTTTTAGAAGTTGCTATCCTGAGGATTGGTTAACTGATGGAAGTTTTTTGGAAACTATGGCTACCAAAGAATTATAAATATGGATTCATTTGTGAAGCTAAGGACCAAATATATTTTATATAAAATTGGTCTTGTGAATTGTTCCTAGCTATTCTAAAATCTGTCACTAACACATTAGGGGTCAATTTGCGACGGCAGGCAAATGCAATGTGTTTTTGGCTTTTTTTTTTCAATTATAGCCCGACGACGTCGCAATTGCGATGGCAGCGGGTTATAAGAGAAAAAAAAAAGGAAAATGTTGCTCATTTGTTATAGTCTGTACTCGATCGCGCCCGGGAATTAAGGGCCTTCCCTCCCTCAATCTAGCTCGACGAAGAACTCACTCATAGTTCGGCGAAGAACTCACTCGATCTAGCTCAGCGAAGAACTCACTCATAGTTCAGAATTAAGGGCCTTCCCTCCCTCAAAGCCTGCCTCCGGCATACGCCCATATCCAGCTCGGCGAAGAACTCAGTCATAGTTCGGTGAAGAACTCACTCACGAAAAGGTCAGTCTTCTTCTCCACCACTCGAATCTCAGTATGCAGGCATTTTATTGTTTATAAAAATGTTTTTTTAAGAAAGTACCCTATTCTATTTTTTTTTTCCGCACAGCACTCGCGGGGTCCCCCTAGGTTCGGCCTAGGTTCACCAAGGTCCCTCTTGGGCACCCTGGGAGGGACACTCGGTGAACCCAGTGGGGAACCAACCCAAGACCCGGACCCAAGCC
>MU226552.1:126575-137705 GCA_018584345.1 Thuja plicata | reverse complement strand
AAATAAATAAAAACTTGAACACTTTTGCACTTGCCAATGTGTAAAGTATAATTAGAGAAACCATCTTAAGGGATTAAAACGTTGTTGATATTTGTAGGCATGTGTGTCAAGTGTCATAAACAAATAAAATTTTTTTTTTGTTTTACTCATTTACTGTCGCAATTGCGACGTCAACCCTTGAATCACGACGGAGTTGCTGTAGCGGCGACGCCAACCGCCCATCGCAATGGGATTGGTATCCGTCGCAATTATGACGTCAGCCAAGGGGATTGCGACGGGATTGCTGTAGCGGCGACGCCCAAGATCCCGTCGCAATTTCATTGGGAACCGTCGCAATTGCGACGCATTCCACAAGAATCACGGCCAGATGATGCCAGAATAAAGTAGCGGTATAGCGACGGATATCTGTCGTAATTGCGACGGGTTATGACGGGCGTCGTAATTTACAACTAAAAATGAGCGACGTTTACTACTGTCGCACTTGCGACACATGGCTGTCGTAATTGCGACACATAGCCGTCGCAATTCGATGCCAAATGTATTAGTGTGTGCCCTTGTTGAAGTATAAGGGTCAAATTATTTTTTAGAAGACTGATTCTTCTGAAGCTAATTTGCAATTGATTGATGTTGTATAATCGATTTCATCTCCTTCATGCTATTGTATGCAAATTGGAGAAAGATCTGAACTTGGATTGAGGTCAACTTGAATTGGGGTCTGCATAAGAGGTCATGTTTGTTTCTGCAACAAAGAAACCAACAGCCTGCTGCGTAAGGTGTATTAATTTATGCTTGCAAGTCCATGCGGGTGAAAGCTAGGGTTACGAATTGATAGCAGGCTGCACCACTAAGAAAGGGCAGCAATTATGCCATTCTGGGTGCCACTTGGCAGCAGGCCACAACACCACTAAAGAGTCATGTTATTTAGCCTGGATTGTGTTCTACACTTGGCTGCATCCTCCTTAGCCATCCACCTAGTCTCTGAATTGGGAGAGGAGATGTATAGCCTCATCCATGGGTTGGAAATCACTGGTTTTTGTTCACGACCAACAATGGAATGAATATTGTAGGGTGGCACCAACATTTGCTAAAAGCTGAATGGACAGAGCCAAACAGTATTTACCATATCTCTGTTTCATAATAAATTGTGATGTTTGTAAGTTCATCAATGTTGAAATAAACTCCTGAACAATAGTTCCAGAGGCTAATTGAGTATGCCATTTTAAATTGAATGTATATGCTAGTTGAGTAGTATAGATTTGGAATTGCATATATTTGATAAAGATGATTTGTTAGAGAATTATCATTCTTGTGAAAAATAAAATAGAATTTTCTGAAGAGCCTGGTTGGGCTCATTAAAAAATTCATAGTCAACGCTCTTACATAATCAAAGTATAGGTTATCAAAAATCATAATCCAACTCTGATTTCTATGAGTCCATGTCATAATTCCTTAATCATCACTTCAATCTAGCTGCTCTATATCACTATTCTGCTATTGTTTGTCTATCTTCAAATCTCTCTAACTTGATGTAAACATTACCAAAAAAAAATCATTCTTAGGTGGAGGCCACACATACCCCATACTATCTTCCTCTAATCTCTCTTTCCTTAACTCAACAATCTCAATCTTCGATACCCAAAATACCTCTGTATCTCTGCTTCTGTACTTAGTCAATTTCAGAGTCACCAAAACTTAACTTTATAGGAATCGATCTATAACCTAGATGTGTTTCCATAAATTGCAACCAAAAGTGAACCATAACACACAAAATTGATCACTTTCCAACAATCTCTCCCTTTGACATTGATGGCAACACTTAACAAAAAAATGACTAAGTGGTCCAACAAAACAAAACTGTCTCTCCTTCTTTCTCTATTTTATTTTTCTCTTCTTCCCTTATACATTATCTTCTCATTCTCCTTATTCATTTTTCTCTTCTCTCTTCTCCCATTAATTTTTTCTTCTCTTCTCACCCTTTGACAATAATGACAAAGGTGCATACAAAGTAATAAAATTATTGGGGCTTTCTTACCAATTTCAGAATATCTTGAAAGGAATCTTCCAAGATCTTCACTTCTATACTCCATGACTTAAGAAATAGTTGAAAAACATGAATTAGTCCATTTAATGCAAATGATGCAGTCTCTGCATCTTTCAACTCTGTAAGCATAGAGTTAGTCAATGATTATGTAGTTTTATCCATGTATGATAAATGTGCTTCAATTATAGATAGCTTAGGAGTGATTAAAATCTTCAACAAATTGAATCTTGTTAGTACTCTCCCTTTCTCAGTATCTAATACATCTAGTTTTTCCAAAATTCATGTTAATTCTTTGTCCAATTCCATTATATTTTGTGAATAAATCTCACAAATGCCCATCATATTGTTCAAGGTTGCACTATCCTTGGCAATAATGTCTTCAATATTCTGAACATGCCTGATAGGATTCATGCAGTAACAAAATAGTTTCCTTCCATGTGCAATGCAACTCTTAGCATTTGTAGTAGTAGTTTTCAAAATGCTCAAGTCCCATGAGATAGACTTGCAAACTTTGAATAGCTTCTTCTCTGAGTAGTTCTTTTCTTCCTTCTCTTCTACAATCTTTATCAAATTCTCATAATAACCATCAAATTCATCAAGTGTTATCTTTAGGTTTTCAATATCATCTCTGTGCTGGAAAACAATAGGTACTAGAAGCAATTTGTTCACAGTATCAATTTCTCTTGTTATTACCTTAATATTTTTGTTTTTCTTTTTGCTCCAGTCTCTCCTTGGCTTTAGTAAGTGTAGTAAAAGCCAATTTTACTAGCTCATCCTCATCCATGCAATCAACATCAACATCTACTGCATTATCTTTCCTTGCCAACAAGGAGATAGAAGATGGGTTTACCTCAGTTTTGGTTTCTTCTTTTTCTTCATGTTCTTTTTGTCCTTCATCTTGTACTGCTTCTCTCTGTTCTTCCTCTTTGCATTCTTCATCCTTTTGTTCTTCATTTTCAATCATAGCATTGTCAAATTTTCCTTCAAAAGGGTTCTTCTCATCATTAGAGATGTCAAGTGTCACAGGTACACCAAAAACATAGAAATATGGTTGTGTATCAACTTCTCTCTTCTCAACACTTTTCTTAGTTGGTTTTGAACTCTCTCCCATTCCTAAGGGTGCAAGAAAAGTAGTTTTAGGAAGTGGAGTCTTCTCAGGAGTAGTGTTCATTAATATTTTCTCCAGCACTTTCTAAGTCTCCTCAGTGATTTCATCATATTTTCTTTCCATGATTTTCAGTAGTCTAATCTTAGTTCTCAATAAAGGGTTCAATTCTTTGAATATTCTATCCCTTTCTTGTAGAGATATCATAGGTATCATATTATCAATTTCCTTATTTCTGATGGTTTCATCCTCAATCTGTGCTAGTTGTTTCCTAGTCTCCAATCTCCCATATAATTCTTTAGGTACACTGCCCTCAATTTCCAATAGAGTCTTCTTGAAAATAAGTAAATAATTAACTACAACATCTTCAATCTTGATTTTATCAGTCTCCTCATACCTTTCATAGTATTTTTTAATAGAAACTAGCTTACCTTTCTCTATAGCTCTCTTCTCAATCATCTTCAAGTCAGGCTTCCATATGTATTTCTCATTTTTTAGTTTTCTTCTCTTCTCTCACTGTGCTTTTCTCTTTAGGTGGGATCTGTCTTCTAGATATAGTGCTTACTCTAGTAGTAATCTTCTCAACTTGCAATGTCTACTGTGGTGGAGAGGAGGTGTCTACATTAATGTCTGTAGTAGGTGCAACAACTATCATCACAACTTCATGATGTGGAAGGGCTGAAGTACTAGCACTTTCCAATCTAGAATACTATTCTTCCATTTTCCCTTTTACTTCCCTCAACTCTTCCTCTGTCAGTCCTGCCTTAACACTACATTCATACATAATGTTGTCAATTTTCCTTTTCCTTAGACCTATGGTCTATTCCTCTCTCACCTTAGCAGATTTCTCCTCATAGGTTCCCCATCTTTATTGAGATGTATCAATCTCAGATGCAAGAACATGTTCAACTTGCATAGTTAGTACTTCTGAACTTACCTCATATCCCATAGGATAACACCATTTCTTCCTTGGTGTGACTTCCTCAAAGCATACACAATCAGTTTCAACCATGAAACATATTGTATCCTTGTACTTCTCAACTATGTCTTCAGGTATCTTGTATCTACCTTTCATTTGCCTCTGAAGAATTTTGATCATGCCAAATAACTCACCATTAACCTATGTCCTATTATTTCTTCTGTAGCTCTATGAAATTTGAATACCAGTAGGTATCCATGTTCTCCAACCACTAGGGTGCATGCCTGGGAATCTGTTTTCAATGTGTATGAACATATGTACCAATAGTGAGCCAAATCTGAAGGTCTTCGATTTATCTTTCTTTATCAGTTTTACATTCTCTATAAATTGTTGTGCTAACACTTCACATAGGTTATACTTGACATTTTCTTTCACCATTCTATATGCCCTCATGATAACTCCTACTAATACTAAATTAGGTCTACTGTTGTAGTAGAATTTGTAGCAAAGTATCATAGAAATTAGTCTCACATCCTGTTGAAAGATGTCATTCACAGTCATTGCTTGCCTATCCCATTTTGAGTGAGTTAGGGTTTTGAATTGCTTCTTCACATGTTTTTCTGCAACATGAATGATTCCAATATTGTCTAATCTAGTAATATCACGAATTAAATCACTACAGATCTTCATAGGCAGCTCACCTATCCAAATGAACTAATCATGTACTTTTCTCAACAATATCTTAAACCATTCTTCTTCATCGAATTTATATAGATCCAAAATTTTCATAATGCTTAACTGATCAATATGTTTGTATTCATCTCTCATAATGCCTTTGTTAGTCATATACTCCATTTCAGTAGAAATTTCATCAATACCCAATATATCATACTTACAATGAATGTAAGCCCTAGTATCTTCTATGTGTAAAACTCTGTAGGGTGTTTGAGAAAATGCTCCTTCAAGGTCTTCTTCACAAGACTTGAATGAATGTTTCTTGAACTTATACCTATGTTGATCTACAAAATCATAAATAATAGGTGCATCCATAGCTAGATAATGTAAATACCTCTTTCACACTGAATTCTGAGTTTTCACTTTAATTGATCACACAAGTCAAATGTAGGATAGACTGAATCTCTCTGCTATCTGATCTCCTTAGGTCTCTCTTTTTCAAATGGTAAGGAAATAGATCATCAGATGGTGCTTTATACAATGTTAAGTTATAAAAGTTTACTTTACCTAATATTGTCCAGTTGGCTATAGATCTCACGATAAAAATATATGCATTTGCTGATGTTGCGCTATTAACTATATACTCCATGATGTCGGCCATGCTCATACCTAAGCTCGCATGATCTCAAGCCACAAGATACGGGGCAGGATAAATTCTGATGTCTTTATCCAATGCTCCCCCTAAGGCCATGATTATCCAATTAGGTCGATTATTCTTTGCTTCCATTAGGAAAAGATCTAGTAGCATCTACTATCTCTCCCTGAACAATTGTCTCACTTGTTTCCTTGATCTTCCATTTCTTACCACTGCTTTTATCTTTTTCTTTCTTAAAAAAACTATCAAAATCATTCTTTAAATCTGCAACACTCTTTCCAATATCATTTCCATTCTTCTGTGTATTCATAGGAGGTGGTACTCTTTTGTGGTTTACTCCATTATACCTGCAAAAATTCACTATATAACCTATATTATTGCATTTGTAACATATAGGAGGTCTTCTTTCCTAATTTACTTGCAGCTTACAATAATTCACAATGTGTCCAATGTTATTACATTTGTAGCATGTAGTTTTCACTGTAGGTCCTCTTCCATTTTCTTTTCTATATCTAGATTGATTAGGTTTCCTGCATTCTACTTTCTTGTGCCCATATCCATTACAATTAAAACAATAACCAGAAAAGGTCTTAAAAGGAACATTACCTCTGTAGTCTCTTTTCATGTGTCCAAACTTGTTTCAACCAAAGCATCTACCTTGGAAAGGTCTGATCTTCTCTCTAGGTTCTTCAATAGTAGGTTTTTCAGTATCAATCTTTGCATTAGATTTCTCTTCCCAATTCTTTGAGCATTCAGCTTCATTGAAGCCAATACCAGTCATATCACCTTTAGGTTTCTATCTGTCTCTTTGTTCATTGATCAAATCACTACTGGTGTGAAGTTTCTCAATGTGTTTCTTTGCATCAACAAGTTCACCTTTTATGATCTGATTGTATTTCTCTAGTTCTAGATATTTGTTCTTATAGTTGCCAGGCTCATTCTTCATTTGTTCTAATGCACTATTCAAATTTTCTTCAATCTTATTCTTAGAATCCTTTTGTAATTAAATATCTTTAGTCATAGCTTCATTCTCAAGTTTCAAAGTTTCATTTTCTTCTTCAAGTTGCTTCATCTTATCTGAATTGTCTTTATCTGAATCTTCTTTTATCTGAACCACAAGATCTTGTCTTTGACTTCTGGAAATTTCAAGCTAGTCTCTAAGTTTCTTTATAAATTTCTCAACTCTTCGCATGTTGAATCTTAATTCTCCATTCTCTACTTTTTATTTTTCAAGGTCTTCTAGTGCAGCATCAAATTTTTCTGGAAAACTGTGAACAAATCCATTCTGATCTCCCTTAAGCTGTTAGACTTTCTCTCCAAGGGCCAAAAGCTCTGATACCAATTGTTAGGATTAGGAAATATTGAGAGGGGGGGATCAATATTACAACACTTAATTAAACTTTTCATTCAATTAAAAATTAACCATATGCATGCACAAATGAAAATAACATAATAAAATGACACGATACTCATAACACCATAATTTGTTGTTGAGGAAACCGTAGTAAAGGGAAAACCCCAGTGGGGATGGTACCCACAAGCATGCACTAAAGTATAGTGTCCCTATTAGGATACCTAGCCTTGTTAGGAGAAGAATATTACATAGTACATTTTATTTTTAAAGGAATAACAACCATGTTAAAGCTATACAACACCCTATTAGGGGCCAACTAAGCATACAACTCTTACAATGTAATTTTGTTACAAAATGTTCTCAATAATGAACAAAACAAGCATCTCTAATGCTTAGATAGTTCTTGGTCATAGATCATCAATGATCTTTGTCATCCTTTTCTCTTCCATTTGTATCTCCTCAAAAACATATCATCCATCCATCCATCCATCAATACTTTTCTCAACAAAAAGATCTTGCATATATACATTTCTTCTTTACTAAGTCGACTCTCAATATGAATCTTACATAGTTGACTCTCAATACAAAATACATTTAATCAAAAAATATCAAATGCATAGTCAACTCTCTTACATAATAAAATTATAGGTTATAAATAATCATAGTCCAACTATGATTTCTAGGAGTCCATGTCATACTTCCTTAATCATCGCTTCAATCCAGCTGCTCTATATAACTATTCTACTGCTGACTATCTATCTTCAAATCTCTCTAACTTGTTGTAAACATTAGCAAAACAAAATCAATCTTAGGTGGAGGTCACACATACCCCATATTATCTTCCTCTAATCTCTCTTTCCTTCACTCATCTATATCGATCTTTGATACCCAAAATACTTTTGTATCTCTGCTTCTGTACTTAGTCAATTTTAGAGTCACCAAAACTTAACTTTATAGTAATCGATCTGTAACCAAGATGTGTTACCATAAATGAAAACTAAAAGTGAATCATAAAACACAAAATTGATCACTTTCCAACATTTTTTTCCACATTAAATCTTGGTGTTATCTGTGTACATTTCATTTTCTTTATGGTTTATGTTTCTGCAATTAATTACTAAAGATAATCATAGTTAATATCTTAAGATTTGCTATGTTAACCGAGTGATAGTGAAAAATCTATGTTAACCGAGAAACAATGTTAAATTTTCTTAAGAAATCTAAGGGACTTGGATTTGTTTTTGTGGTAACTGATTCACCACTCCTCTCTTAGTTACTCAACTCATTTCCAATAATTGGTATCAGAGCTGCAAGTGCTTACAGGTAAGGTTTAAAGGTCTAAGCTAAAGATCAGAGATGTTTTATAGAAGGGAGATCCCTAAGCTTAACAAGGACAACTTTGTTGCATGACAAGATATGATGAGGCTACATCTATATACTATCGGAGATACTGGTTTGTAATTCCTGGATCACAAGTATATGGAACCACCAAGACCTATGTCTGTGGATCAGATGGTGGAAATGAAGTTTCATAACATAATGATGATTGATATAGCCTCTACACTCAGCTATTCTAAATTTGATGAAGTCAAGGACTACCCTACTGCCTTTGATATGTGGAAAAAACTACATGATATCTATGGAGGAGATGAAAATGTAAAGAGATCCAAAGAAGAAAGTCTCAGAGGTCAGTTTGATATGATGAAAATCAAAGAAGGAGAAAACATTACAAAATACAGTGAAAGAATCAAGAAAAGTGTTAGTGCAATCAGAGCTGCTGATGGAACAATTGAAGACAAAAAAGTAGTCAGCATGGTATTAATAACTTTACTTCCTATCTATGCAATTAGAGTTTTAGCTATTCAAGAGATGAGATACAGTAATGACATAACTCTATATGGATTGATTGGAAGATTATCAGCTTTTGAGTTGGATAACTTTGACAATTGTTCTCCTAATCCTCACAATCTTGAGTCAGCATTCAAACCTAAATTAAACCTTGGAAAGATGAAGGGAAAATAGATTGATAGTGACAGTGATGATGATTCTGATGATGAGGATCTGGAAATCAGTGGAGCATTACTTGCAAGGAGAGCTGCAAAAGGAAAAGGAAAATACAAAGGAAGAATACTATTGATTTTCTTTTCATGTGATGAGGTTGGCCACATTGTTGCTAAATGTCCAAACAAGGAAGACAAAGGTGAGAAAAATTTCAACAAGTATAAAGGAAAGAAAGATTACAAAAGCTACAAGAGCTACAAGGACAAAGGTAAAAAATCTTGTTATATTGCTAAAGATTCTGATAGTGATGAAGATGAAGATGAAATGGTTTACATTGATATTAAGGATGATTCAAATAGTGAAGACAATGAAAATATTACACTATACTCTCATATTAGTAAGAATGACACCTGGATAATTGATAGTGGTTGTTCTCACCACATGACTGGTGATAAAACCAAATTTGAACATCTTGAACACTATGGTGGTGGGAGTGTTAGTTTTGGGAATGATGAGCACTTCTATGTGAAAGGTAAAGGTTGTATTGCTCTTACTGAAGGAATAAAATGTGATAATTCTTATTGGGTTGAATGACTAAGGTGTAATCTACTAAGTGTGGCACAACTGAATAACATTGGTTTCAAGGTAGAATTGATGAATGGTAAGGCCAAGCTCCTGGATGGTAGAGGAAACCTAGTTGGAACTCGCAATCAAACAAAAGGTAATCTATTTTACCTTGATCTCAATGAAAGTTCATGTTTTATTGCACAAGTAGAAAAAAGCTGGTTATGGCATAAAAGGTTGTGTCATGTGAAATTTAACAACCTGATCAACATAAGTAAGAACATAAAAGTAAGAGGTATTCCTATTCTGAAGAAACCTAAACTAGAAATATGCAAACAATGTCAAATTGGGAAGATGGGAAAAACAAGCTTCAAGAGAAAAAACTACAATACAGAAGAAGTTTTTGAATTGGTGCATACTGACTTATGTGGACCAATTGGAACAAAATGTTACATAGGTGAGAAGTACTTCATTCTATTTGTTGATAATCATTTCAAAATGATGACTGTTATGTTTCTCAAAGAAAAATCAGAAGCTCTTCAGAAGTTCAAATGGTACCTAGTCAGAGTTGAAAAAGAAACAGGAAAAAAATTAAATGCTTAAGATCTGACAGAGGAGGAGAACTCATTTCTAATGAATTCAATGAGTTGTGCAATGAAAGAGGAATAAAAAGACAAGTATCTTCCCTAGGTACACCATAGTAGAATGACATTGCAGAAAGAAGGAATAGATCCATTATGGATTGCGCAAGAACCTTGACGATTGAGAAGGATGTTGCTACCAAATACTGGAAGGAAGCCATTAGCACTACAATTCACACCTTGAACCAAGTTCAACTAAAGAAAGGTACTGAGAAGACACATTTTGAATTATGGTATGGCTTCAAACCTAATCTTCATTATTTGAAAGTATTTGGAAGTAAATGCTACATCTTGAAGGAAACAAGAAATGGAAAATTTGATGTAAAAGGTGATGAAGGTATATTCCTAGGCTACTCTAGCAAGAGAAAAGCATATAAATGTTTAAATCTTACTAATTAAAAAGTCATAGAAAGTGTGCATGTAAAGGTTGATGAGTTTGCAGAGAGAGAGAGATGAAGAAAAAAGTAGTAAAGAGACTAAAGACTATAGAAAATTGGTGTTTTATGAACCTGATACTATACCTAAGACACAGGCAATGGAGATTTGATTCTGAACAGTTGATTGATTGTATGTTTGTCATTGATGAAAACATATAATACATAGCAACACTTCTCTATGTAATTATCCATATGATGACATGAAGACTTGCGTGGATAGATACATGTTGTTGACATGTTTATTATTCTATGTTCATACATGTAGACCCAAATATGATGTTTCAGTAAAGATATGTAATTCTGTTATTGACAGTTACAGTTCTGGAGGAATAACGGTTTAAGGCCGACGTATGTAATGTGTTTATTTAGTTGCACCTATCTTTAGGATATGCATGTGTATATTCATGATGATTTATGAGTTGTTGATATTAATCTAAAGGCACCAAATGTATTTCAAGAAGATTGCAAAGTTATGGTAAATTTGGTGAAGCCGACTTAGTGAAGCGATGCGTCTATTTAGTTTATACTTGTGTTGTTGTAATTATGCCTGCACGCTTAGTAGAGATGACAAGGATGTTAAGAAGAGTTGTCTAATAGGTCCCATGATCTCATACTTGGTGTATATACTTATAGAAGGTCATTTGTGATAAGAAGAGTTGCGAAAGCTAGAGATAAGAAAAGCAGAGCAGAGTGTTAAAGAAGTAGAGCTATATTTATCATATGTTGATAATATAGATA
>MU226552.1:77194-122601 GCA_018584345.1 Thuja plicata | reverse complement strand
AGATTTGTAGTTGAACCCAAGCATAATCACCTAATGGAAATCAAGAGGATATTCAGATATCTTAAGGGAACTATAGACTATGGTTTATGCTATCCTAAATCAGAGAATACACAACTTCATGTGTATATTGATGCAGATTGGGCAGGTTGTATTGATGACAGGAAGAGCACTTCAGGAGGAGCAGTATTTCTTGGAGAAAAGATGGTATCTTGGACAAGAAAGAAGAAAAATTGTATTTCTCAGTCAACAACAGAGGCAAAATATGTTGTAGCAGCACTGAATTGTACAACAATTGTTTGGATCAAGCAGATGGTTAAAGACTTTGGTATTCAGGTTGACTATCCTGTTGTTATTCATTGTGATAACACCAGTACTATTAACATGTCTAAGAACCCTGTGATGCACACAAAGACAAAACACATAGAGTTCAAGTACCATTTTTTGAGAGAAAAAGTTGCAGACAAGGAAGTGACATTAGACTATGTAAGCACAAAAGATCAGTTAGCAGACATTTTCATAAAGACTTTAGCAAAGGATACTTTTGAGTATCTAAGGGACAAGTTGGGATTCATTCCCTCTCCTAAGTCTGATTAGAGAAAATAGAAAGTACATCAGTCCTATGTGACTGATGAATGGTTGACTACTCTACTTCTGGAGTAGTACCTGTGCATAATAGTTTATGGCACCCTTTGCCATTGATGTCAATGGGGGAGTATGTACTAAAAACAAGGAACACAAACAAAGAGATAAACAAGGAACACATACAAGGAGCTAATACTCTGGGGGAGTATACATATAAAACACAGTCTATGTAACTGAAGCAATGTAGATGAATCTTTGATGAGGATATTGAGAAGATTGTAAAAGAAAGAAGACACCATGAACAGAAGTTGTTTTTATTATATGTTTCCATCAATGCCAAAGGGGGAGATTGTTAGAGATTTGATTCTGAACAGTTGATTGATTGTATGTTTTTCATTGATGACAACATATAATACACAACAACACTTCTGTATGTAATTATCCATATGATGACATGAAGAATTTCATGGATAGATACATGTTTTTGACATATTTATTATGCTATGTTCATACACACAGACCTAGATATGATGTTTCAGTAAAGATATGTAATTTTGTTATTGACAGTTACAGTTCTGGAGGAATAATGGTTTAAGGCCGACGTATGTAACATGTTTATTGAGTTGCGCCTATCTTTAGGATATGCGTGTGTATATTCATGATGAGTTATGAGTTGTTGATATTAATCTAAAGGTGCCCAACATATTTCAAGAAGATTGCAAAGTTATGGTAAATTTGGTGAAGCCGACTTAGTGAAGCAACGCGTCTATTTAGTTTATACTTGTGCGGTTGTAATTATGCTTGCGCACTTAGTAGAGATGACAAGGATGTTAAGAAGAGTTTTCTAACAGGTCCCATGATCTCATACTTGGTGTATATACTTATAGAAGGTCATTTGTGATAAGAAGAGTTGCGAAAGCCAGAGATAAGAAAAGTAGAGCAGAGTGTTAAAGCAACAGAGCTATATTTATCATATGTTGATAATATAGACATTGAAGTTGAATCTTTCAGAATATAGATAAGATTTTTATATTTCTTTACAAGAGGTTAAAGCAACAATGCACAAAAGGAACTGATTAGGAAAGCAGTGTCACAAACAGCAGTTCACCTTGTTGATACAGTGTGTATCAAATAACCAGTAGGTTGTAGCCTTCACCACTTGGACAGTGAGTCCTCCACCCCTAACAGGGTTACTGTAAAAGACTCCTAATAGGGTCAGACCCTTAACCAGGTCACTATACTAATGCATTGTAATGAACAAATCCTAATAGGGTTGAAAGATCTTTTAACAGGGATTACTACAAACAATATAGTTCTTTGTGGGTACTAATTCCCACTGTGGTTTTTACCATTTGGTTTCCCCGTAACCAAATTGATGTGTTGTGTAATGTGTTATCTGAATGTGTGTTTACCTTGTATCAATCTGGATTAATAAGTATAAGAAAAGGTAAAGTTGCTGATAACTGATTCACCCCCCCCCCCTCTCAGTTATCCTTGAAGTATTCTAACACAAAGCAGTAAAGAGACTAAAGACTACAGAAAATTGGTGTATTATGAACATGATACTATACCTAAGACACAGGAAATGGTGATTGGATATAAATCATGTCAACCACTAAATTCATCAGCACAAACCTTGTTGCAACCTGTGCAACAAGTAATGCTAACTGAAGAAACCGAGTCACAAATAGAGGGAGCCGAATCTCAGACTGAAGAAACCAAGTCATAGAAAGAGGCACCTGAGTCATAGACAGAGGTACCCAAGTCATAGATAGATACACCCAAGCCTAAGAAAGTGGAACTTGAGTATCAACCAGAAGAATAGGACATAATATTTTAGAATGGTGAACATAGTGGAGTAAGCGCAGAATCAAGGAGGAAGGATCCTGTACCTGCAAAATATGTTAGGAGGCATCATGCACCTGAACAAATAATTGGAGATCAGACAGAAGGTGTAATGATAAGGAATAAAATAAAAGGTACATGTTTACGTAGTGAAATTTAACCTAGAACTGTTAAAGATGCATTGAATGATGAGAATTGGATTGAAGCAATGAATGAATAAATTGAGCAGATATAAAAGAACAAAACCTGGACTCTTGTACCTAGACCAAAAGACAAGAATGTGATTGGTACTAAGTGGGTTTTTGGAAACAAGATGAATGAGAAAGGTAAAGTTTCCAGAAACAAAGCTAGATTAGTATGTAAAGGATATGCTCAAGAAGAGGGTATTTATTATGGAGAAAATTTTGCTCCTGTTGCAAGACTTGAAGGAGTCAAAACTCTTCTGGCATATGCTGCACATAAAGGATTCAAGGTATATCAAATGAATGTAAAATTTGCATTCTTGAATTGAATTCTAGAAGAGGAAGTCTATATTGAGCATCCTGAAAGCTTTGTAGATACTAACAAAAGGAATATGGTTTGCAAACTGCACAAATAATTGTATGGACTGAAGAAATCTCTGAGAGCCTTGTATAAAAGACTGCATGGTTACTTTTTAAATATTGGATTTCAAAGAACTAATGATAACAACATCTTGCACATCAAAGAAGGACCTTAGAACAAGATGCTATTGGAAAAAATATTTGTTGATGACATATTATTTACTGGATATGATGATTTATGCAGAACATTCTCAAAAGCTATGAGTAAGGAATTTCAGATGTCTATGTTTGGTGAAATCAAATTCTTTGTTGGCTTACAAGTTTATCAAATGAAGGATGGTATCTACATTACTCAACCTAAATACATAAAAGAGATACTGAAGAAATTTGGGATGGAATACTCTAGACCAGTTGGAACACCTATGCCTACTGGAAATAAGCTATCTAAGGATGATGATTTAAAGGAGGTAAATCAAACTACATACAGATCCATGATTTGAAAAATTCAATATGTTGTTCACACTAGACCTAATATTGTATTAGCAATTGGTATTTTTGCAAGGTTTTCAGCTAATCCCAGAGAGAATCATTTGATAGCTATCAAAAGGATTCTAAGATATCTTAAGGGTACTAAAAATTATGGATTATGGTATAAGAAAAGAGGAAAACTTAATTTGAAGACTTTTATTGATGTTGATTGGGTAGGAAGTGTAGATGATAGAGAAAGCACAAGTGGTGGAACACAATTTCTTGTAAAGAGGTTAGTCTCCTGGACAAGCAAGAAATAGAACTACATTTCTTAATCTACATTAGAAGCAGAATATGTTTCTGCAATAGTAAATTATTCAAACATCATATGGTTCAAACATCTATTTTTAGGTATGAAGGTGGAAATCAAAGAACCTATAATTATCTATTGTGACAACACCAGTGCTATTAACATTTCAAAGAACCCTATGATGCATACTAAGACTAAACATATTGCAATAAAGTATCATTTCTTGAGGGAATTGGTTTAGGACAAGGAAGTTAGATTGGAATCTATGAATACTAAAGAAAAAATTGTAGACATATTCACAAAACCTCTACCTAAGGATTCTTTTTTGTATCTTAGAGGAAAGCTAGGGGTTTTTCCCCTAACTGAGGCTCACTAAAACATGGTTTAGTGATGCATCAACCGAGCTACAGAACAGACTTGCCATGTTGATATAGATATTTAGAGATTATTGCATATGAATCAGTACAGATAGGTACATTAAAATTTCATTGGATATGCTAGTTGGTGTCTTTGGCATTAGTTTTCAAAGAGGGAGAGATTATTGTATGTCATATTGATCAATGAAAGAGGGAGAGATTACTGATGGAGAGATTAATGACAGACGGAGAAATTTGTATTTTAGTGATAGAGGGAGTTTTTGGATGAGAATCAGAATGAAGCCAAGGACATTAATAAAATTTCATTCTTATGTCTACTACTCTATAATTCTTTTTATTATGAAATGTTATGTTGCCATCAATGTCAAGGAGGGAGATTGTTGATGACAATTATTCAATTGTGTATTGTCATTGATGTTTACACAAGTATAGTGATGTTTACACAAATGTCTAATCCTATCCGAGCATAGTCAGTGTATGTCGAGCTCTCTTAGGCATTGAAGATGATCAATGTCATTTTTAGTTCTAACTGAGTTCACTTGGGTATTACAATGTTGGTCGAACGCTGAAGGATTTTAGTGTTGACCGAGTAAAACCGTTAGTGTCAGCCGACTGACAGTGGTTTATATTTTGTGGATAAATGGTTATATGCAGCCGATAGACATGAGTTTTATTATTTATTTGGAAGGATATTAAGGTCGACTTGACAAGGCTTATCATATATATAAGGTCAAGTTTGGATTGAATAGAGAAGGCGATAATATGGAATTGCATGTGAAGTGTGATATGAAGAGTGAAGGCAAAATTAGATGGGATTCTGATTGAGGACAGAATACAAAGGACTACAAAAGAATATCTGATCGGTGAGGATCAAGTATTTAATACTAGAAAAGAGATCTAAATCAACAAAGATAGTTGCTTATCAAAATAGGTCAATCCATTGTTACTTTCTAACAATTGTAGCAGTGATCAAAATCTCTTAACAGAGTAGACTTAACATTCTTTTGTAAATCCTTTAACAAGGTGACATGTCTACATTGAAGTGTTTGAAGACCTCTAACAAGGACACTCCTTATAGGTTGAATCCTCTAACAGGGTCACATCTAATAGTGTGTTATTGTAACCTTTAACAGGGTTAGCTCCTAACAGGGCTCACTTCAAAAGAGTTTGAAAAATAGTGACTAGTTTCTATTGGTGGTTTTTTCCATATTGGGTTTCCATGTTAAAACTTGGTTTCATTTGTGTATATTTCATTTTCATTATGGTTTATATTTCTGCAATTAATTACTAAAGGTAATCATAGTTAATATCTTAATATTTGCTATGTTAACCGAGTGATAGTGAAATATCTATGTTAATCGAGCAACAATGTTAAATTTGTTTAAGACATCTAAGGTACTTGGATTTGTTTTTGTGGTAACTAATTCACCCCTCCCCTCTTAGTTACTCAACTCATTTCCAATAACTACTACAACAAAAGGGTCCTCAGTTAGAGCTACAATGTTAGCCATTTTTGATAGCTTACCCTGTTAGGAGTATAATAAGACTTATTCAGTCTACCTTGTTAAAGGATTTTGAAATATCTAATCTAATAGATGTACCCTATTAAATTATTTACAAAATTAGACCTATTAGGGTCTATCCAAAAATGGGATTTTCACTCCTCTTAATACTATAACACTTAATGAAAAAATATCTATGAAAATACATCAACATATGCTATTTAGACTCTGTATGCTCAATGTTTTCTTTACCTCATAATACAATCGGTAACATCAAACTCATTCAACTATTTTGTTCTATTGTAACTTCTCTATACTCGGTGTTGCTCTGCACTTCAACTTGTCTTCAACTTCAACTTCTCTTTTCTCTCTATCTCACGCTCTTTTCATTTAAAACATCCTTTATATACTCAATATTTGTCCTCTTAATATTATTAATTATGTTTTATTTCTTTTATTCTCAACCATCAGATCATCTTCATGAACATATTCAATGTACTAGTTACTCGGTGAACCGTGTAACTTTTTCCTCGGGACTTGTACTATTCTAGGAAATAAAAATATTACTTTTGTTGCTTGATATTCACCATAGATATTTTTTGTGAATTTTCTAATTCATAGATCTTGTAACTAATTACTTCTTCATCAACTTTAGATTCTTCTATAATTTTTTGGTATTGTATTAAATGTCAATCTGACTCATGTTTACCAAAACTGCTTCTACTTTTCTTGCTCGGTAACATACTTCACTAGCACAATGGCTCGGTAACTATTATGTTCTACTTGGTGCTTGGATTTCTTGATGTATTATTGAATGACTTGGTATAACTCTATCTTCTTTACTGAATTCCCTTATACTTTCCTTTCCTTTCACTGATTGACTTAGTCAATATGACTTTTCCAAAACTAATTGACAACAAAATAACTCTATAGGAGTATCGGATAGAACCATGGGTATGAAAAGTAAAACAATGAAAATTATAAATCATCACATCCTTATAAATCCAATCTTGATACATTGTCTCTTAATCCAATCATTTATTTTATCAATAAAACATCACATCTCAAATCTTGAGGCCTTTCCCTCACAATCATCATCAAACAAAATAACCTTTGAGGTCCTATCCTTATATCAAAAAATCCAAAAATATTGTTCCTATTCCAAGATTACCCCTTCTTTACAAACATCCCTCATTTATCTTCCAAGATCATCCATTACCAATCCTAATCTTCTTCTAATACAAATAAAAAACCCCTTTCAAACACATGAATCCAGATTGGATTCAAAAAATGGTCAATGACCTTCAAATGCAATATTCTAATCTTCCCCCTTCAATCCAACCAACCCATCACACACCCCCTAATCATCCATATCTTCTTCCTTAATCTAATCCTAATGCTTATTTTTTTTCCACCTTTGACAAGGGAAATCCATCTCACCATCCTCCTTCTACATATGATTCCCTTTCCCAAGAGATCCAATAAATTCAAAACATTGTCTGCAATATACAAAATAAAAAACAAAAGAAAAAGCTTCCCTTTAAGGACACATCCCCTCCCCCTTTGTTCAAGTTCATAATCCGTATCCCCCATCTAATTAATATCTTCCATCTACTCCATATCTTCCTCCTACTCCCAATCATATACCTACATATAATCCCAATCCTCCAAAGTACACATCACCCTCACCCCCTATGAAGTTCTTTAACTAGGTTGATGAAATAGAAGAGAAGTATCTATCCCCAAATCCAAGCAAAGTCATCCAATCTCCTCTAGTAAGTAACCCATGTCCCAATAAAAGTTATTCATCTCCCTTACATGAAGACATATCCCTATCTCCTAATCCTCCTAAGCCTCCTAAATCATTAGTTCCCAAAAAATTCTTTAGTGATTGGATCCATGAAATAACAAAGAAGCATTGATCCTCAAATCCAATCGAATTCATCCAATCCCCTCAAGTAATTAACCCATGTCCCAAGAAAAGTCATCTAAATCACTTCAAAGAAAATATATCCCATCTCATGATCCCTAATCAAGATCAAGACATCCCTTTTACCTTTCCATTTGAAGATTCAAGCCTTCCATCTGAAGATCCTACCCCATCCAATGATCCCTTTCTTGTCTTATCCAATAATACCTCTCCATGTTAAGATCAAGTAAATTCATCTACTGATTCCATATCCTTTCATGATATCTTTCCATCCAAAGATCCCATCATCCCTTCCAATCTACTACATAATCCTCCCTTAAGTCAAGATCAAAGTCCCCTTTCACTTCCATGTAATCCTAATTCTCCATGGCAAGATCCTAATCTCTCACCTAATCCTATTACTCCACAAGATCCCACTATCCTTCTTGATCCTCCATCACAAGGTCCTAACCCTTCACAAGATCCTATTATCTATCCCAATCCTCCACATGATCCTCATCCCTCACGTGATATTTTTCCCTCACAAGATCCCAATCCTTCGCAATACCCTATTCCTCCTCCAGCTCCCATTATTCCTATTAAGGAGCCTCTCGAGGAAAAAGAAAATCCTACAGCTGATGGCCTTAGTGATATTGCTCAATCTACAAATTCTTATAGCCCCTTTACACCTTATATCCCTCCATTCAAGTGTAAACATATCCCTTCATTAACTTTAAAAAAAAAATTGGGTCCTTATATCCCTAAATAAAATCCCTCATCCCTTCTATCCATTTTGGGTCATTACATCCCTAAAGAAAATCCCTCATTCCTTCTGTCCATTTTGGGTCCTTACATACCTCCATCTACAATATCCTAGTCCACTAATCTACCACCTCAAATCCCTAAGAAAGATGAACAAAGGAACACATACTTGAAATCCTTTCCATCGCCTATCCACATGAATCCTCCATATCCATCTTATCTATCCATGATCCCCAACACCTTTGGAAGCAATTTGGATCCCAACCATAAATATCATAAGTTCAAGAACCCACATTCATTCAAGAATCAACATGTCCTATCTAATTGACATATTAATACAAAACAAAAATAAATATCCAAAAGGCCACAAAGGCCCATCAAAGAAAAAGAAAATTCAAAAAAATCATGGGTTCCTAGATCCCTCATTAATACAATCTATTTTAAAGCATCACAAATAAAAGACAAATCAAATACAATGTGGATCCCCAAATCCCTTGTAAAATACTTGCATACAAATGAAACATCCAAGTTGTTTTTCAAGCTTCCAAAGGATTTCCCTAATCCTCCATCTAAACATATTCCATCATCCCCTTCCAAATCCATTCTTGGTCCTTTTATTCAAAAATCCACTATCCTAAGTCTTCCTAAATCCATATTTGTTCCTCCATATCCTCTTCTACCATTCCACCACCCTTCAAGGTGTGTGTTGATGAAGATCTTTCCCAATCCCTCATCCCTCTATCCAAAAGTATTCCAATCATCCATCCATTATCCTCCACTCCTTAACCCTTCCATCTCATTAATCTAATCCTTTTTTTAAATCCCTTTAATCCAATCCTTTTCATAAATCCTTATCCCTCCTACCATGGAATATATGGAAGCATATATCCAATATCTATGAGCATCTATCCAACATATCTTGATCCATTTATCCAATTATGATCCAAAAAAATAAAAAAAAAGTAAAGAAAAATAATCATCCACTAGTGAAAACTTGGAAAAAAAGTACCCTAGACAAGTACCATGATGAAAACTTGATAAATAGGCATCATGTGTAATACCTCCATCATCTTGACCCACTACAGTTGGGGGAAAGATTCATCCTACTTTTCCCATCTTTGATATTGACTATCATATTCATTCCATCCATCATTTGCATCCTCCATATCCCTTATGCATTATCCATCCACTAGCCATTATCCTACATAAGTCCACCCACTTTCTCCATATTTGATCTTGACATCCTATCCATGTCCTCCATCTCATAGTCCTTATCCAATTTGTTTCCTCCATCCCCCATCCATAATCTTATATAAGTCTATCATCCTTTCCATGTCTTTGATCTTGGTTATCACATGAATTTCCTCCATACATTATCCATTATCCTATTTCATCCATATCTTCCATGCCATTATCCCTTATCCTATTCTTTATCTCATATCCCCTTCCACCTTTCCTACCTTTTCTCTTCATACAAACTAGAAACACTAAAATATCCATGCATTCTTTGGACAACACAAGCCTTTATCTCCCCCGTGCACATCCTTTACACACTATCCATCCATCTCATATAGCCTTTATCTTCCATCTCTCTCCATCCTTCATCCTCCCACCTCTAGTATGGGGGCATCTTTTGCAACATAGTACTTGGATCACGCTACATTTATTCTCCATCCTCTTTTCTTCCACTCACATCCCTTACACATCATCCTTCCATTTCATACATCCTTTATCCCCCATCTTTCAATCTTTCATTTTCCTACCTTTAGTGTGGGGTATTTCACTCCTTTTCCACCTAGTTCTTGGATCTCTTTCCTCCATATCACCCAAATTATAGTCTTCCACAGCCTACCATTACCTATCTATTCCATACATCTCCTACCCAAATCATCTCTCCATCTTTCCATCCATTCATATACCTTGGTTCTCCCTTGTCCTTGGTCCTAATCCATTTTCTCCTTCATCCATTCTACTATCCAATCCTATCTACTCCATTTGTCCCTTCCATCTGCTATCTAATATTTTCATCATCCTTTCATCTTGTTCAAACCATCTTTCCTATCAAATCTATTTATCTTCTAATCTATTCTTCCTCTCATCCAATTCAATTCACTTATCTTCTCATCCCATTCTACCTAATCCATTTTGTTATATGGAGCCTTATCAGACTTTGAGGTTTATTTGTCCTCACTTTTATCGGCATGGTTGCTACCCAATTTTTTCTATGAGGGTTTGGGGGCAGCACCCCTTGCGGGGTCCAAGGTGTAAATCCCCTGGCGCGCACAAGCAGGGCTAAGGGGCAGTGCTCCATGAGGCTAAAAATGATTTTACATTCTAAAAGACATTGAAAATTAATAATTTCAAAAAAAATCCTCATCTTATCCCTTCGCTGACTTTGTGCGGGAGCGAATTTGTCAGTCTATAGATGGGAAATTGTGCCTACCCTTGTGCGGCAGTGGAGCCACCCGTCTATAGACTAGTGACCACACCTGCCCTTGCAGAGGGGCAGTGTTTCCCTTGGGAAGGGCGGGGCCACCCGCCCCTTTGAGGGGCGAGGCCTCCTGTATATGGATGGGCGGCTGCACCCACCCTACAAAGGCAAGGGACACCTATCTATTGAGGGGTCATTGCGCCCGCCATTTATATACTAGATACACTGGATTTGTGTGGGGGCAGAGCCACCGCTCTACAGATAGGTGGCTACGCTTGACATTGCGTAGGAGTGGAGCCACCCATTTATGGATGGGCGGTTGCACCTGCCCTTGTGCGGGGGGCCTAGCCACCTGTTTATTGATGGATGGTTGCGCCTGTCTTGCGCAAGGATGGAGCCGCCCCTACGAAGGGCGAGGCCGCCTATCTATAGAAGGGTAGTTGCACCTGCCCCTATGTGGAGGTGGAACAACCTCTATGAGAGGTGGGGTAGCCGATCTATGGACGAACATCTATGCACACCTTGTGAGGGGTGGGGCAGCCTGTCCTTGCGCAGGGGCGGAGCCACCCTTGCGAGATGTGGGGTCACTCGTCTATCAATGGGTGGTTGTGTCTGCCCTTCCACGGGGGTAGGGTTGGTCATCGATGGATGGGCGGCTTGACTTCACCCCCTCCATTTTTTNCCCCCCCCCCCCCTTTCTAAAATGTTTAAAAAATCCAAAAAAAAAATCCATAAAAATATAAAAAATTATAAAAATTATAAAGATCTAAAAATACAAATAAAATAATAAAAGAAAAATAAATAAATAATTTTTTTTGTATAAATGCAATAAATTAAAGTGTGATCAATCCTAATCCATGCAATCCAATATTTCAATCTAGCATATCAATCCTTAATCATGCCATTGTGTTAATCCAAATCGTTAACATTGTCATCCTTAATCAATTGGTTTTTAGATGCCTAGGGGCAACATGTTGGTTTACTTTTGGTTTGTTGTGCATGCTTGCTTGTTTCTTGTATGTGTTAGTGTTTTCTTTTACTCGATCTTTTTTATCATGATCCATTTTATCACATACTTGGAAACTTGTCATCTTGGTTCCTCATACCTGGGTGCATATCGTCAAGTACCATATCAAAATCCAGGTTGTTCTCCCCAACATTCACACAATTCATTTGCATTTTTTGCATCTCATTAAATTAAATTTTAGATAGATTGTGTTTTTGTATAGTGAGGTCCATTTTTTATCCCCTCCACCCCTCCCTTGTTCATATTATCCTCATACCCATTTTGAGAGCCCATCTGTGTTCTCCGAACCTGCATGTCCTCTCAAAGGGGCATACCACTACCTCCTTGTCATCCTTCTTCATCCTTCCATGATTGAGGCATCTTCATTTCCTTTGTTTGACGCAATGTTGATTTAGACACTGCATCAAAGAGGGGCAAAATGTAGACATCCAAAAATGTCTTAATTCCTCTATTAATTAAACTATTGATTTAATTAATCCCTTTAGTCTTTTTAGAATTAAATAAATTTTATTATTTAATTTTAAGCCTTTTCTTCTATTATTTAAATAAATATTATTATTTATTTAGATAATTCATTTATCCTTTTCTCTTTTAAATTACATAAATTTTATATATTTAATTTTGATTCTTTTTTCCTCTATTTATTAAATAAATATTTTTTATTTATTTTATAAATTCACTAATCTTTTTCTTCTATTTTCCTAGCCAATCATGTGCAATCACATTGATCAACTCCAAAATTTTGAGCTTGTGACACTTGGCACTTATCTCTTCATTTGGCTTTTATTTTAAAAGTCAACATTTCTCTTTGACCACTTTATCTTAACCGCTCATTCCTTTTGCCTCTTAATCTCCTTCACTCCCACCAAAAACCTACCCAACCTTTAATCTTAGCAACTCATTTCCACCTCTTAATCCTAGCCCTTCTTTTTTCATGTCAAGGAAGAACTTATCATGAACATAACTTAGCACATATCTCATCCAGTCGAGTCCAAAGTATTTGGGTAGTTCGACTACATAAGTAAAACCCTTGTCTTCCAAATTCTTGTGTTCTTCCCTCAATCTAGATTCATTACACAGTTTGGTATATGCATTGAAGATAACATTTGAAACAAAATCCTTAATTTACAATGGACAAATGATCTTATATCCTCAATCAAAAACACACAATGGGGTATCGAAGACAAAGTGCATGTGGGATCATTCTCTACCACCCTCAAAGGATGCAACTTAAATACTAGCCATGGTTCCTCTGTAATCTCAATGAATACAAGAGTGTCCATAATTCCAAAAATAATTTTCTTCACAAAACACATTATAGAACCTTCTCAACACAGATAAATACTACTTTTTTTCATCAATAAGGGTTCTTCAAACGCTGCTTCAATTCTAGCTCAAGATCACAACTATCAATCCACAATCACTTTAAATCGCCTTAGAATTGCTCACAAATGCTCTACTTAGCTCATAGAATGCATTGTGACAAATGAAATTTTATTTTTCCCTTTTAACATTTCATTTCCAAGTAAAAAATGCAATGGTTAAATAGTACCTTTAACCGGTTGCAATGAGTAGAACATAAAAATGTCACTATGCCATAAAAAAACCATTATGTGGTCCCATAGAATCATATGTGGTACAAAATTCTTCATCATATTCTTTCATAAGATCAATACACATCTAAATATGCTGATAAATATTATTGCGCACACAACTAAAGGGATAGGTTATAAATCTTACTTGATTTCCCTCCCCCTAAGCCAACAGATTTGACTTAGTCTGATGATGAATTCTCCACATTACCTGATGTTGTGGAGATCTTTGTCAATTTAGAAGATTTGGTTTCACATTTCTTAACCCATGTTTCCTTCATCTATTATTTGATTTCTTTAACATCTACAATCTTCTTTCCTTTATCATTAACATGCCTATTCAACGGTTGAACTCCACTATTTTTCTTCTTAGCGCTGCAAGATCTAGCAAGATGTCCAATCTTGTTCCAATAGTAACACTCCATACATGTTTTTCTCCATGATACAACATTGCCTCTACCATTTCTAATCCTTCAATTCACTATTGTGTGTCCATAATTGTGACAAATAGAATAGGTAACATTCAATTGGTTTCCTTGTTGATTAGGTCTCTGCTGGTTGGAGTTATATGGCCTTTGATTTTTTATTCTAGCCCTACACTCATTATCTTGATGACCATACTTTTTAAAATGATAACACTTACCATGAAATACATTAGATCTAGCATTTTAATCTTCAGATCTTCCAAAAAAATTTCCAAATCTAGGAATAGTTGTGTTAGGTCTATTAGGTCCAATAGGTCTAAACCTACATACATTAGCAGTATGACCTTCCTTGTGACAATTGAAATGTACCAATGTGTAATTCCTCTTACCAAATTTTTTGTTGTTCACCTTAGGTGTTGACTCTCCTTTTTCATGGATCTCCTTTATACTAGATGAATCATCAACTTCAAATTTAGAAAACCCTAAACCTTATTTCTCACCATTTCTCCTTTTCCTTGAGAGTTGCTCATCAAGTTTTACAAAAATCTTATTGAAATTTTCCAACAAATCATTGGCTTCCTTAAGTTCTCCTTTCATCTTTTCATTCTCTTTCCTCATACTCTCATTTTATCTTATGACATTAGCATTTTCTTCATTTGTAACATGTAGGTGTTCATGAAAAATGGAAACTTATTCTTCAAATCTGAATAGCTCCTCCATATTGGCTTTTAAGGTGTCATGTTTAGCTATGAGAGTATCTTCTGCAACCTTCTTGGCTTCATCTACAACTTTCCTTGATTCTATCTCTTAAAAAATTCTCATTGAGAAGTTTTCCAACTCCCTTTGCATGTTCTTCTTTTCTTGCTTCAGTTTTCCCAACTCCTTATGCATGTCCTTGTTCTCCTTAGCTACCTGCTCATTCTCCAAGACCATAGCCTATAGCTCAGATTCATCAGATCCACTGTGCTCAGATAGGTGTTCGATGTGATCTTAACTCTCATTCAATTGTTCAAAAAATCATTATATCTTATCCCTAGAGATCTTCAACTGATCTGAGAGTTTCTCAATCATATCGTCAGCCTCTAAAAGTTTCCTTCTATAGAAATCCATCTTTTCCTTAAGGATCTCTCCTAATATTTCAGGCTTCTTCAAGGGAACTTGGCTCTCATACCAATTTTTATTCTATAGAGGCACTGAGAGGGGGGGGGGTGAATCAATGAAAATAGGTAATGAACTATTTCAACCAAGAATCTGATTATGCTTTTAAACAACTTGCAAACAATCAAACATGCAAGTGTAACTATGCAATAGAAGTAAAAAATTCAAGCATCCACAAAGCATAATACATAACACCACTATTTTATATCATGTAAACCCTTGTAAGAGGGAGAAAAAAATGACGAGATGTTACCCATAAATATCTTCACTATATTAGAAAGAGTTTCCCTGTTAGGAGCTTATAATACATTGTTAGGGGCTTAAGGAGTTAAGAGTGACTAGTACCTTGTTAGAATTACAATCAAAACTATTAGGATCTACCTTGCTAGAGGATTTATAATTCCTTCCTAGAATTCACCCTATTAAAGGATCTATACAATGAAACCTACTAAAGTCCATCTTGTTAAGGGATTTAACTAGCTAACCTATTAGAGTTATCCATGAGAAATGAAATCAAATGACTAATCTGGGAATGGTACTACTTGCCTGTCTGATCCAATCCAATCTCTAAACCATGGCACAATATTATGCCTATGTCTCTGATCACAACCACCAATAACGCAATATTCAACCCTAAATCACATGATTTAGCTTACCTTTATACTTTTGTTCTTAATTCATTTAAGACTTGAAAAACAATCCACAAGTCAACCCAAAACATTGACCAAACTCATGAAAATCAGCACCAATCATACCTAACATGTTAGCCCAAAATATAATACAAAATTTTATTACCAAACACCAAAACATAATCAACCACTTTAATCATCTTATCATCAGGAACCAATCGGTAACTCAACCGGTTCAAACTAAACACATCACCAAACTACCAAATCACTCAAAAAATTGAGTTAACTATCACGGTCTGTAAACTAAACTTGACTAGCCAAAATAATGCTCTTGTAATGATTGCACCACCCAATGTACTCGCTCTCTCTATCACCACTCAAAATACTTTAAGTTACTTTCTTCTTGTTAACCGATCAAAATACTTATCTTATTTTGCTTTACCTATCCATTCATTCGATCAATATCTATAACCTATTCATCAAATCTGATAGAGTTTCCATCAATGAAAGACTCATAAGCATCAAACACTGCACCTCAATGAAAAAATCCATCATAACGCCAACACATGCATTCAAGATTATGACCTAGATCTCACTACCCATACTATAAAACATGTATACAACCCTAAGAGGCACACTACCATACAAAATAATTCCATCTACCAAAGTGAACTGAGAAATTGTATCAACTATGCCTATACAGTTCCATTCAAGTATATCTTCTTATCTGATAGCCAAACCTCTAATCACTAATATATCATTCACATACAACATGTCACTATAATTTCTAATCATTGCAATATAAAATCTCCATAAAACATTGAGCTTATATACTCAATAGACAAATATAATAAGTTGCCTTGTCGGCTCCAAGAGTAAAACATGTAAGGTGTGTTGAGGGGGTTTTGCTGACCGGGTCCTCCAACAGTCATAAGTTGTCACTGGGTTCTGGAGAAATCGGCCAACTCCACCTGTAAAGGTTGTCCGGGGAAATAAAATTCTCCGGGCCTTCAAGCACCTGGGTGTCGGGTCACGACGATGCGGGGCTCAGTTGGGAGAGGTGACTATTTTTGAGGGGGATAGCTGGTTACTTCAACTCGTTTCTCCCGGAGATTCAATTTAGTAAGGGATTTCCTGGAGCAATCTACACTTAGCAAATAAAGCGAAAAAAGATCCTGCAGGGTTAGAAACATTTTATCTAACTATAGTCATGCTAAAATGTCCGGAACATCAACAATACTCTGAAAGACTACACTAAATACCGAAGGAATACACAACCATCAGTTAGCATTTCATCAGTAGCGAAGATAAAGAGGTCATTAATCTACTTTAACACATTCAGAGAAAAGGACATACAGAACGTTAAAACATGAAATACCATTAACTCAGAAGTAGGGATGATAACAACAGCATTGCCATGAATCCTTCCTTCTTCATTAATATTCATCCAGCAATCACTGGTGCGTGAGACAATAATGGCTCCAAGGGAGCATTCAACTAACAAGGACAGAACAAAGGATCATTGAGCTCTGCAACTTAAACTCAGAAAATACTCTTTCTATTGCTATGGACAACAAAATCATCAATTTCGCCGACCCTTGGAAATGGGCCGATTTTCTTATTTATACAACTCTTTAACCCTAACCCTATTTTACTGTACTTCAATAAAATACAATATCTGGGGGCCGGTACTACGTCTGCCACCCTACAAAAGACTTGGAGATGAAATAGGTCTGTCATGTCAGAAGAATAAGATAAGAATATACATTGGAAGAATCGGTCTCGAGAAGAGAGCCAGAGAGGAGAAGGAAGAAAGTAGCCCCCCCGGGGATCGAGGCTACATGCCTCATAAATGGGAAATGCGGTGCCCTGTCTTCAATGTGTCAGGTACCTCTAAATGGTGCCTCAAGAATACCGCTCTGTCAGAAATCAACTGCCGAGCCAATGCCTCTTAATGTGTCCAACTACCTTCTGACAGTTTTTATTAACCGCTTCTGAAAGTGACCGGTCGGCCTCAGGGACCGGGACGCAGATCACTTCAAAGAATACAAAATTTAGGATCTGGGACTCCGAGATCTGGGAACTTACGTCCCCAAAAGAATAAAGAATACTGAATGCTCAAATTTCTCTGGCCCCCGAAGAAATTCAAGGCTGTTTATTATCACCAAAGGCCTGAGGGAGGCAGAAAATGCCGTCTTCATCAATCTTCTTTAGACTGGCTCTCCTGTACCTGGCCATTTCAACTTGTTCCCCTAGTTCCAGAATATTACTTCTGAATTCATCTACCATCTTTGCGGCGTCATGGCCTTTGAGCACCATCTTGGTCAACTTTACCATTTTGGCCCCATCTACTCCCTCCAGAGATTGATACCGAGAGTTCATTATTTCATCAAAACCTCCCAAAACTGATTCCTCAGGAGTATAAGTATCTGTGCTAAAGGGATCCATCCCGGAAGCCTTTATTACAAAATATTTACATAAATTAAAAGAATATTTTACTTTTCTCACCTTTTCTTGTAAGGACTCTACCAGTTGCTTGGTTACCTCCAATGTGAGGTCTAGTCTGGAGTGCTGAGTCCTTACGAAATCAAATGATTCCTCACCCAGAATTCTAGATTCGGAAATTATATCTTCTCCCAGGGTGAGGAGCTCTTCGAGCTCTGCCTTCCACGCCTGGTAATTCTCAGCATCACTCTCCCACTGCTCAGTTAGTGCTTCTGCCTAGAGAATAACCTGTCGGGCTACATATAAATCTGGGAGAGTGGATGCTAGGAAACGCCGGATGTTTCCTATCTGCAGAATGACCCATTCATCAACTGCTTGGGCCTTCTTTTTCATTACTCGCAGGGAGTCTATGTCGCTCTACGGTAATTCTTCTGAGGTGGAGGCTTGTGGAGGGACGGCGCTGATGGGTCTGGCCAGCTCAGTTAGCAACCCAAGAAAGTTGGCATTCTTTTCCTTTTCTACTTTGAGCCTCTGGGCCTCTTTCTCGTATCGGGCCTCCACTACCCTTGCTGCTTCTTTCAGCAGGTCTACTTCACCCTGCTTTCCTCTTTTGCCCAAGTGTACCTCTATGATATTATAGTCTACAGGATCTACAGTCGCTTCATCGGCATCTGGGGGAGGCGTTGCTACTACCGCAACTGTTTCTCCGCCTGGCCCAGTTCGCAATGTGTGAACTGTCTGGGCCTTCTTCGCTTTTGGCGGGGCCTGAGCCAAGGCCATCATTTCAGCCAGAGAGATAGGGGCTTTCGGAGTGGACTGGGCTTTTCTCTTCTTACTTTCCACTAGCCACGGAGGTGGGAGAGGTGGTCTTCCTACCAAGGTTTGTTAATTTTGTTCTCTCCCGTTGTCGGGTGGCGGTTGCTCCTTTTCGATGTGTGCCTCCTCTGCTACTTTCTCTGCCATCACCTCTTTTTCGGCAATATTTTCAATTTCTATATCCTCAACCTGGTCCTGGATGTCACTATGCGAGTCTGGACCCTGGTCAGCTGCTTCGAGGATTTCTTCTTCAAATTGCTCTTCTTCCTCATCCGTTGGCATTAGGGGAGGTATCGGGCCAAGATTTAAAGTTTGGGCAGCTGTGATTACCTGCCCAAAGGTTTCCCCCAGGAGTGGCCCTTGGAACACGGCGGCTGGGGTTACAATTATTCCTGAAGATTCAGGTCCGGGTTCCCCAACAAATGCCTGTTGTTCAATCATTTGCTGTTGGTCCACTCCCGGACCTTGCACTGCTTGAGCCCCTGAGATAATCTCCGGTCTTTGTTCTTCTGTTTGTTGGTCTTCTTGTTCCGCAGCTTCTTCTTCCAGGTCTCAGAGGTCCACAGCCTCTTGCTCCTTCTCCGGGACTTCCGTCCCTGCTTGTGTGTCGCCTCCTTGCAAGTTTCTGAATTCATCGGTTGCAAATAGATCAAACTCTTCTTCAGGAGGGGGACTGGCTGGGTCCTCTATTTGTTCTACCTCTTTCTCCGATTCCAGGGAACTGGAAGGGAGGATCTCTACCTCTTTTGGGAGGGATGCCCCTGGCGCCGATTCTGCCTTTGGCTGTTTTATATGCTTTCTTTTCCTCCGGGTGACTAGAGGTGGTCCCGCATCAGCAATTGCTGCTGCCTCCGTGGGATCAACCCCTGTCACCTTCATCATTAGGGCTGCCAGCAACGGGGAGGAAGGGGGACGAATTGGTCCAGACATAAGTGGGGGAGTGGCCAGCTTTGTCAACAGTTGCTCCCTCATTTGTTGGGAGGCCGCCACAGATTGCTAAATCTGTTCTTGTATGGGAGTCTGCTGCGTGGAGGGGGTGAGGGCTATCCCCTTTCCTTTGAGTGCGCCCTGTGTAGAAGTCCCGGCTTGTGAAGATGTTCTGGCCCCCAGATTTAATCTTAATACCAGCGGTGGAGTAACTTTTGGTGCCAGACGGGAACCTAAGCACGCACTCCCGGGGCACACCCGCTTGAAATATGCATGACTTCGCTCGACAATTTCTCGAGTGAAGTCCACAATTGTGTGTTCTTCCCGGGCGGCCCAATTTATTGTGGGAAGTGCCATTTTATCAATCCCCTTTTCCCAGTACTGGGGATCTGTGGTAGGGGTGGTGTCAGAAAAGCCCTCCAGGAATCTTCGGAGCTTTAGCTCCTACATCATTCCAGTCATCATTCGGTCATAATGCTGGCTTCGCACATCCACGTCATCCTGGCGATCCACCTAGAAGTATTCCATGTGTGCTTGGTGGGGCTCCGAAGCCCGAGGTAGTGCTGTTGCAATTTGGCCATGCGGATCAAAGTTTTTCACGCCAGATAAAACTCCTGCAAGTTGTAACATTTAAGCTCATTGTCTGCCTCATTTGCGGCGGCCAGACTGCAGGTATAGTTCCCACAGGAGATTGGGAATGGAACATTGGGGACCTTCTTGTGGCCCAAGAAGATATGCAGCTCCATCATTTGTCTACAATACTCCAGTAGCACGATCTTGTCCCCACAATGTCCGGGCAACAAGTAGGGTTTTCCGGAGAAGCCGGCAACCCTAATATAGGTATGCTGCTGGAACTGAATGTAGTAGTGCCCATAACTACTAACCAATTTCATCACCTTAGTAGATAGGCGGTATCCAGCATCCCGGGTGGGCGTGAGAAAATGATAGTAAACGAAACAATCATTTACCCGGCAGTAACTGGGGAAGCTGGCCTCCCATTGGATCTGTGGGAAATGGTCCCATGGTGCCTTCTGTCCTGAGCCAATCCTGAGAACGCCATCTATAAGCAGGCCATTGGAGTAGGGCCTCTGTTGGGCTAAAGCCCAGAAAACATAAGAAGTCATATAGAACTTCTTCTTCTCGTTCAGTTGCAAGAACTAGGAGTTGACGTGATTGGAAATAATTGTAGCCCAGTCGAAGAACTCTCCCTTAGTGGAGATGCCCAGCAGGAAATAATACATCCATTTTGTAAATTCTTGGGCGGAGGGTTGCCCAAATACCTGGGCCAATGCAATCATCCCCATCTGGATGCTCTGCTTGAATTTAGAGCGGGGGATATCAATCTTCATTCTTTTGAGGTCCCTCTTCAGGACTTTGAGCCAGTTGACGTTTATATACACCCGAGCGACATCCTCCAACTCGGATAATTATTTCAAGGCATCTGTCCTCGTGACCACCATGGCCCGATCAAATTGTGGGATGCCCAGGCCCACTTGGAAAGTGACTGGGTCCAGGGACACCAGTGGAGTGGGGAACCCCGTGGGTTGAGCGGCTGCAAGCATAACAGCCCAAACAGAAGAGTTGTAGTTGGCCGCCAGTGCAAGAACAAGCTCCGGAGACTGCATGGAGCATGGGAAACAAGCTGCCCGGAGGATCCCAGAACCTCCGATGTATATTGCA
Source organism: Thuja plicata (assembly GCA_018584345.1). Lineage (NCBI taxonomy): Eukaryota > Viridiplantae > Streptophyta > Pinopsida > Cupressales > Cupressaceae > Thuja > Thuja plicata. The sequence goes on along the minus strand of MU226552.1, from coordinate 101,174 downwards.
AGTGGGTCTCCAGCCTGTCGCTGGATGTGCATTATCTTTACTAGGGCCTACATTTCTGCCCAAGTCCCGACATTGACGTCGGTCATCAGCTTCACTTTGCACTTGACCTTGGTGCCCACGATCTCATTATCTTGTACGAATTTCATTATGAGGGGCAGCTTTTCCAGGGCCTTTTCTATCTTTGACTTTTCCGCTGCCCTGGTCTCTGTGGTGGTTGGCAATTCTGGGCTTCCGGGAGGAGAGGATGCAGATGCTTCAGACATGGTTGCAAGTTGAAGTCCGAACCTGCGAGACAAAGCGACTGTCAGAATATTTTATCAAATTAAAACAATTACTCTGGGGTCCAGGGAACTTACCACCGCGTCGTTTGCTTTTCCTAAAAAGTTAGTTTTTCACAAAGATATCCGAAAAGCAAAACATCTTAAAATTTAAAATTTTTCATTACATCACCGAGTCCGAGGAATTTTATCATGCTTGACAAGGACACGGAGTGGATGGTGGAAGGAGACCCAAATCCCAGAGAAATGACCGTTAGCAAAAAGTGAAGGCATGCCCATGTGGACGCCACATGGGTGGGCATTGAATAGATGTGATGGTACTGACGGCGGCGCTGACTGGTCGAACACGCGAAAAGGGAAAGCCACTTGGCTAAAAGTAATTGCGTGCATGGGAAATAAATGAGGCTCTGACAGACTTGATGGAGGAGAGAGAAAACCACCTGTTTGAAACTGACCACGAGCCAAGTTTCAAACAGGTGGTTTTCTGCCTCGAAGCAAACTTGAAGGCGAAAACCAGAAGCAGAGGCGACTCGACCAGCTCGTTGAGCCACCCGGAAGGATACATAAAGAGTCAAGGGATATATACATAGAAGGGAGGGGATATACAAGGGAATATTAACAGAAATGTACATATATACACATATATACACGCGGGGCGACTCCCGTGGGAAAACCAGACAAAGAAGAAACAACTATATACAATTATCTACATTATGCACACGGCATCTACAAACTATTTACAAACTATTTATAGATTATTTACTTCTGCACAGAAGGTGGAAAACCTTCTGGCAGAGTCGACCCACCAATGGGTGGCAAAACCAGAGGACAAAAGAAATGGACGACAGAGAGACAAAGCCAAAATGGAAACAGAAATAAGCAAACCCACAGAAAACCAGGAAAACAAAAGCAAAACAGAGAGGGAAGCAGAAGAACCAACCTGAAAACACAGAAGGCGGAGAAAGGGAAAGATTACCAGGAGAACTCTGTAACAGCTCGAATCGTTAGACTGTCAAGATCACCACTATGAAGCACTAGCATCCATCTGAGAACAGTAGAAGGTGTTAAGCTTTGGTTATCACAAATCTCTCTGTAACTGCTCTGCTAATTGCTTTGAAATCGCTCTTATTTCTCTCTAAATGCTCGAAGGTTTTAATCGCGATAAATGTGAAAATGACAGGTGAGTTCTATTTATACCCCTGGTAAAAAGTAATTCTCCTCCTTCCCGAGATTTTAGGTTAAGCGCAACCTTCGGACTCCGGGCCCGGGGATTCTTTACGATGATATTCCTAAGACTTAAGAACATCATAGCAAAGAATCCTAGAGTCTGGAGTCCGGCTTCCCAACAAAAGACAACCTCCAGGATCCAGGATCCCGGAGGGGAAAACCAAACCGAATAAACAATGCACGTCGGGGAAGAAAAAACCCCAGAGAAAGAAAGAGAAAGGAAAAGAAAGGAAAAGAAAGACAAGGCAAAAGCCACAGGAAAAGCAAAACAAAAGAAAAAAAAAAGGGGACCCAACATTTTGCACACAAAATGTAGGGACAGGGATGCAGGGCATAACAAATGGCGACTATTTGGGACAAATGCCTTAGCGCATTTGAGAACCATAGAATCTCTGGTCAACACAACTAGAACAAATCCACCTCCCGAAGTGTTCGACAGGCCACGAGCAGCATATCTGAGAGAACCCGACCACACAGGAGTCAGTCCGTAGCCTTTCATCAGTGGTGTCGTGTGTGCTTTGAAAGGAAAACAAGCTGATGACCTCTGGGAGGAGTAGAGAAGAGGTACTAATTAGATCGAACCAGTCATCAATTTGCTCATTTCCCCCAGAGACTGGAGTTTAATCCCGCCTTTCCTCTTATTACTTTATTTGTTTCTAGGTGGGGAAGGCGGTACTTCTTTCACCATTGAGCCTAAGCTTAGCTAAATTCAAATGGTGGTACTCCTTTCACCTATCCACCTATATTTAAATATTCAAAGAGGATAAAACTCTGGACCCGAGAAGAATTTCGTTAGATTTTCAGATGTGGGTCAACCAATTAGTATGACCGATCTATTACCGGTGTGTCTGATTACTTGTTCCTTATATTATTTATATTCATTGATCGCCAGACTCCCGGAGACAACACCTGATGGAGATTGTCCAAAAATGTGTTATGATCTGTAAAATGAACCTGGAGACCGGGCAGATTCCACCGTGTTAAAGATAGATTCTAAAGTTTGCCATGCCGGAGGCATTGCACCAGAGGCCAAAGTTATGTGAAGCATTCCAATTCCTGCAAGACGAAGAAAAATGCCAGGACCAAAAGAAACCGAAAGAAAAAATAAAGATAGCAAAACCAAAAGAAAAAGGGGGACTGCCCCGGAGGACAGCCAGCAAAACTATTTACAAGGCAGGGCACCTCGCGGTGAGGCACCCAGGGGAATATTTACAAGCAGATATTTACATATAATACAACTTTGGGCACACTTACCCTACTCAAAGTAGTTTTTGAGAAACTACCCATTAACAAGCAATGCAACAGGTTCTCCAGTCAAGGTGTTAAGGCGGTAAGTGTTTGCCCCGCAAATTTCTGAGATTAGATATGGTCCAAGCCAGAGCCGTTGGAACTTAGTATGCTTTCCCTTCTTCTCTCGGGCCTTGTCCCACAACAGAACCAAGTCTGAGATCTGAAAGGCCTTGTATTGGGCTCTTCTGTCGAACCATCATTTTACCACTGCTTGATGACGTGCAAAATGTTCAAGTGACGCGTCTCGCTATTCTTCCATTCGCACCAGATTCAAAAGTCAAACCTCCACAATGTTGTCCCTGTTATTGAATTCCTGCATAAACTATAAAACTAGGATCTGTAAGTTGACTGGGAATACCGGGTTCTGGCCATAAACCAGGTGAAATGGGGATGTCCCCAGGGCAGCCTTGATACAAATACGATCCGCCCATAGGGCAAACTTCAATTTTTGATGCCAATCCCAGGGATTTTTCTCTAGCAAATGTTTGATCACTTCGAGTAGATTTTTGTTCATTGATTCAGCAACACCGTTTCCCTGGGGTAATAGTTGCTAGAGAACTTCAGTGTGATCTTGCGATTGTAGTTCCATTCGAGTAATTGTGCGGAAGAAAATGCCAGACCATTGTCACGTACTAAAGCGAAAGGCATTCCAAATCTCGTGACGATGTTTTCTTCCAAAAATTTAATAACTACGTCTGCCGTGTTGTTTTTACAAGGTATAGCTTCAGACCACCGAGTGCAATAATCAGTTGCAGTAAGGATATATCAGTGGTTGGCAGATGAGTTGGGGTTGATCTCCCCGATGAAGTCAAATTCCCACTGGGCAAAGGGTCTAGCCTCGTAGACTGGTTGCAGAGGCATGGCTGGGTTACGCTCATGATGTGCTGTAGTTTGGCAAGTATGGCATTTTCTAACATGAGCGTAGACGTCTTTGAAGATACAGGGCCAACAGTATCCGGCCCAGAGGATCTAATGGGTAGTGGCATCAGCTGAACCATGCCCAGTTCCAAACTGTCCATGGAATTCATCAATTATTTTCACAGCTTGGTCTCTGTCGATGCACCAGAGGTACACTCCCTCGTAGTTTTGACGGTAAAGCGCAGAGTTTTTGATCATGAAATGGGCGCTTTTCATCCGCAAGGCACGGCGTTTGTGGGGAGGTAACCCCTCCGGGCACTTTTTGTTTAGCAGTAAATACACCAGATCGGTATACCACGGATCCTGGGTAATGGACTCCACTGTATAAGTCTGGCATTCTATGTGGGGAGTCTCTTTTGCTATTGCTCGACTCAGTCCCTAGCCTCAGACTATTTTTATGGGCTGCATCTCTAAGTCATATTCCTAGAGGATGGCCATCCATTTCCCCCATCTCTCACCCAATTTTCTCTGCATCAGCAGAGATTTGACGGCCTAGTCTGGAATGATAGCGTGCACTTTGCTCCGGAGAATATAATGTCAGAATTTCTTCATGGCGCGAACTAGAGAAAAGACCTGTTTCTCTAGTGGTGAGTACCGGACCTCAGCATTCTTAAAGGGGGAACTCATGAAAGCTATTGGTCGTTCTTCCCCTTCAACCTTTTGGGTCAATACTGCCGCGGCAGAATGCGGCGAAGCAAACGAGTAAATGTAAAACGGGAGGGAGTAGTCCGAACTAGCCAGGACGCGAGCCTCCGTTATGGTCTGTTTGATCTGGGTGAACGCCCGCTTTGCTTCAAGACTCCACTCAATTTTGGTATCCTTTTTCATCATTTCGTTGAGTGGTTTGACAATTTCTGTGAATCATGTGATGAATCGTCGCACGAAGTTGATCTTTCCAAAGAAGGATCGCATTTCCTTTTTACTACCAGGCATCTGTAGGTTCAGCAGTGCTTCCACTTTGTCAGGGTCTATGGATATACCCTTCTCAGAGACAATATGGCCGAGAAATTTCCCCTCGGTGACCCTTAATATGCACTTCTTAGGGTTGAGGGATATTTCATACCGGCGACACCTCTCGCAGATCTGAGCTAGGTGGGCGGGATGATCATGCATGTCCCAGGAGAAGATGGTCAAATCATCCATGTAGATGATTATGCATTAGTTTACAAGGCCTTCGAATGCGATGTCCATGGCCTTCTGAAATGTAGCCCCTGCATTGATCAAGCCGAAGGGCATTCTCGTATATGCAAACGTTTCCCACTTAGTGGTAAACGCTATTTTTTCTCTATCCTCATATTTGACCATGACCTGGTTGTATCCGGAGTATCCATCCAAGAAAGACATCATCTGAGATCCATTCACTATTTGCAACACTTCATCCAACGAGGGGAGAGGGTGATTATCTTTCTTGGAAGCCTTGTTCAAATTTCAGAAATCCACACAAAGGCGGATCTCACCATTTTTCTTTCGCACAGGGACCAGGTTAGCAACCCACGTAGTGTGTTAGATCGGGAAAATAATCTGATCTGACAGCAGTTTTTCCACCTCTTGGCGAATCAGAGGCTCTATCAGGGGGTTAACTGGTCTTTGCTTTTGCCGAAAGGGATTAGCATCTGGTTTCAGGGGAATGGTATGAGTCATGATGGATGTGTCATACGTTTTTAAATCCTCATACCCACAGGCAATTACATCAATGTATTCTCGAAGAACTGCGAGAATCTTCTCCTTTTCCTCAGGGGAGCAGGAGGTACCAATGTGAATGATCTTTTCTTCACCGGGCTGGCCGATGTTAACCTTTTCAAATTTTCCCCCCTCGGGGGAGGATGACACCTTCTCAAAAGCCCGAGGGTCTAAGTCGAAGATTCATTCTAAAGCGACCATCCCCTTAGGGATGGTGTTGGTGGGCAAGTCCATGATCCCGTCATCTTCATCACCCTGTCCAGTGTTGTCATGGTCTCATTCCTCCACTATCTGGTCTTCAAAGACACCAACATTTGCCATGAAGGCCAAAATATGTTGGTCGTCCTCAAAAACCTGAAAGTGGGTGACATTATCTGGAATGGAGGGGGTGGGGACCATCTCAACTGAAAATCTCCAAAGTCGAGAGCCGGCCATCGACTCAAGTGTGCTGACAAAAATAGCTAGGGCATCCAGGACGTAGTTCCAGTGTCGGGGAATGAGATCAATGCCAAAGGCATCAAAATCCTCAATAAGGCTCCAAGCCCGGTTACGATATGCGGCCAGCCTTTTGTCATGACATGTGTATTGACTCCGGACTTGTTTAACAACCAATTCTGAATCACCTAGAGCCCGGAGGCGGGTGATCCCTTTCCTTAGCGCGAATAGGAGTCCAAGGACCAAGGCCTCGTACTCTGTGACATTGTTTGTACAGTTAAACTACAGCCTATAGGAAGCGAGGAAGGATTTCCCTCGCGGATTGATTAGTTCTACCCCAGCCCCACAGCCTTGTTTGGATCGGGACCCATCAAACTTAAGGGTCCATAAGTCATTGTTTGTAATCTGGGGCTGGGGACGGGGAGTTCCCTTTGAGTTATCGTCGGGGGACTTGGGGATTTCCTCCCGGACTACCGGCGTGGAAGTGGAATTTATCCCCAGAGTTTTGATTTGCGATTCCCGGGTGGATGACGCCGAAGGAGCGCGTCCCGAAGAAGTACTGGATCCCGGGGAATCAGTTGTGTTCATCTCGGAGGATATCAAGTTTCTGGGTAGCGATGGATAAGCACGGCTCACACTCAAGTTCTGAATGTTTTTGGTAATGCACCCGGCACCAAGTGCCAGACAGGAGTGTTGCAAGGGCTACTGTGGGGCCCTGAGAGTGAACTTCAACTCTCACCTTTTCTTCTAAGTCCTGCACTCTTTGCAGCGTGATGGGATCCTCTCCGAGGATGAAATCGAATGTTAAAATTTCAAGAGGGTGGTATACCCTCGGAGAAACCTCAGAAAAAAGGACTTCGTTGACCTTCCCGACCTCGGTAAGGGCCTGTTTCATTCAGGACTCACTTTCAACCCGGATCTGGTTTGATTCTCCCTCCCACGGAAGCCATAAGTGGGTGAAGTCGATCGAAAAGTATCCATTCAAGGACTTAGACCAATTCTGACTCAATAACATCCCATAAGTCTCTGGGATATCCACCACTTGGATGTCAATGATGCTGGCTATCCTGGGGTCCTAGATAAGGTGTATCCGGACATTCTTCAATTCCCCCACCATTTTCACAGCAGTCTTATCCAACTAGATTACTGCATCATTAGATGGGGTGGGGTGGAGTCTGAGCTTTTGACAAATGGATAAATGCATGATATTACCCGAAGCTCCGAAGTCTACTAGGCAGTTGTGTATATTTTTGCCATAAATGTTCAGGCCTAGCAGGAAGGGAGGATCCTCATTATTTCCCCGGAAGACAGTTACGTTAGCATCTTCAAAGGAGACGGTCTTGGGTGGGCGGCTAACAGTTTCTGGGTTTCCTAAGAGCTTCAGAAGAGACTTCTTCTACTCGGGACAATTTAACAAAACCTCCATCAAGGTCATGGAGGTGGTGGTTTGTTCTAATGCCTTCGTAATATTGAATCTCCCTCCCGGGAACAGGTGATTTTTCTCGGTGAGGTCTTTCGCTTGGTTAGGGTTAGGACCTTTTGAAGGGACGGGTCGGTCATTTGTATGATTCTAAGGAGGAGGAGCATCTTTGGTAGGAGGTACGGGCATGTAAACTAGTCCTTTACCCGCCTAGCTCCAGGTATTGTATGGAGCCTGTGGGTTGGTAAAGGCGTTGGCCTCAAAAGGTGAAATGAATTCATCAAAGAATCCCAGTATTTTAGATTCTTCTTCATCTTCCCCGAAAGTCCCGAAGAAGATGGTGTCACAGGTAAAGGCACTGTGGGTTTGCTCTTGGACAGGGGGCTCTAGAGGAGCGGTATCATGCGATTGCTGCCTGTCCAGCTGGGAGATCATTATGAATTTCTCCAAGGTGGCACAATTCACCTCATTGTGCGAACCTATATCATGTAGCCTACACCAGTTAGTCATGGGCTGGAAGTCTGCGACTGGTGTAAAATGGGATGGTCCAGCGCCGTTCTGGTTGGCGCTTTGGTTTGAAGGCGGGCCTCTGGTGTTAACGTTATTATTCCATTATTGATTGGGCCTAGGCCCGTTGTTAAATTTTCTTCCTCTGGCATTGTTGTTTCGTTGGCCAGAGAAGATGTTCCCCCTCTGGGAAATTAAGTTCTGGGAGGCGTAGGACCCCGCCTTTAGTTGACCCATGTCCATAGTCAAAGTGGACAGCATTCGCCGGAGGGACTCAACCTCGGTGATCAACTGGGTGTTAGCGTCACAGTGTGACGGCTGCTGTTGTTGTTGGCTTCCCGGGAAGGCAGCAGAATTAATCGGAGTCGAGGGTGGCAATCCTCCAGCCGCGGACGACTGGAAGAAGGGCACTCTGGATGGTTGTGTCTGAGTCTATTATGTCTGCTGTGGCTGGTTCCACGGGAAAACTTTTGGACCCAGTGTTATCTGGGTCTGGGCTGGGTAAACATATCATGCTTGTTGGTCTATCACCGGTGGCGGAGGATTCACCACCATTGAGGGGGCACCCATTGCCAGATTGGGATTGTAACCCCCGGCGTAAGTAGTACCACCAGGGATCATGTTGAAAGGCATGTTTTATCCAATCCCGCCTGGGGATTTGTTGAGGCCATGGGATAGCTATAGGGCTAGGTTGTAGACTTTTGCCAATGTATCCCAATCGCCTGGGGTGGTTGTTCTCCAAAGGAGGGTGGCAACGAAAGGGTCCATCATGTTGAGATAGGTCTATATAGTGACATCTAGCGATGGGACAAAAGGGCCTGTGCACCTCTTCAGGGCACGCTGGAACTTATGGTTAAATGTTGCAAGGGGTTCATTGGGTTCCTTCCTGATGGAGATGAACTGGCTATGGGACCAGGCTGGGTCCACATGCACGCGGAAGGTAGCCAAAAAGGTGTCCTCCATATCTTTCCAAGTGTTTATGGAGTTGGCAGGAAGGTTAAGGTACCAATTCAACTCGCTTTGCCCTAGAGACAAGGGAAACATGCGGGTCACAACATCTTCATGTTGGATTAGGTGTCAATTCATGGCATCTTTGTATGCCTGCAAGTGTTCTTCTGTGGTCCGTGAGCCTAAGTGCTCATATCATGGGTAGATCTTCTCCGAGTGGGAGGGTAAGTCGTTAATTACGCCCAGAAAAGTGCCCATTGGGGACCCAGTATTTTTGAAATAGGCAGCCATTGGGGGAACTGTGTGTTGGGTAGTTTGGGTACCAGTTCCCGGGATCGTCTGGGGAGCCTGAGTATTCAAGGGTATGGTAGATCCCCAGACAACGGTGGCTGGGAGGAATTTCGATGTCCGCTTCTTTCGAGCAGGACGCTCGAGTTTGACAAACCTTCTGGGATTGGGAGTAGACCTAAGGACTCTTTCAAATTTAGCTGGGGAAAAGGACCCAATCCCACAAAAGGCTTGTCTCCTAAAACTACAACTCAGGGAACCCTCGGGAGGTGTAAAATCAGAATCTTGGGAGGGGGACGAGCTCATGCCCTCCTTCTAGCGCCAGTTTCTGTTGACGGGGTTTTGCTGACCGGGTCCGCCAACAGTCATAAGTTGTCACCGGTTTCTGGAGAAATCGGCCAACTCCGCCTGTAAAGGTTGTCCGAGGAAATAAAATTAGCCGAGCCTTCAAGCACCTGGGTGTCAGGTCATGACAGTGCGGGGCTCAGTTGGGAGAGGTGACTATTTTCGAGGGGGATAGCTGGTTACTTCAACTCGTTTCTCCCAGAGATTCAATTCGGTAAGGGATTTCCCGGAGCAATCTACACTTAGCAAATAAAGCGAAAAAAGATCCTGCAGGGTTAGAAACATTTTATCTAACTATAGTCATGCTAAAATGTCCGGAACATCAATAATACTCTGAAAGACTACACTAAATACCAAAAGAATACACAACCATCAGTTAGCATTTCATCAGTAGCGAAGATAAAGAGGTCGTTAATCTACTTTAACACATTCAGAGCAAAGGACATACAGAACGTTAAAACATGAAATACCATTAACTCAGAAGCAGGGATGATAACAATAGCATTTCCATGAATCCTTCCTTCTTCATTAATATTCATCCAGCAATCACTGGTGCGTGAGACAATAATGGCTCCAAGGGAGCATTCAACTAACAAGGACATAACAAAGGAGCATTGAGCTCTGCAACTTAGGAAGACCACCTCTCCCGCCTCTGTGGCTGGTGGAAAGCAAGAAGAGAAAATCCCAGTCTGCTCTGACAGCCCCTATCTCTCTGGCCGAAATGATGGCCTTGGCTTAGGCCCCGCCAAAAGCGAAGAAGGCCCGGACAGTTCACACATTGCGAACTGGGCCAGGCGGAGAAACAGTTGTGGTAGTAGCAATGCCTCCCCCAGATGCCGATGAAGCGACTGCAAATCCCGCAGACTATAATATCATAGAGGTACACTTGGGAAAAAGAGGAAAGCAGGGTGAAGTAGACCTACTGAAAGAAGCAGTGAGGTCAGTGGAGGCCCGATACGAGAAAGAGGCCCAGAGGCTCAAAGTAGAAAAGGAAAAGAATGCCAACCTTCTTGGGTTGCTAACTGAGCTGGCCAGACCCATCAGTGCCATCCCTCCATAGGCCTCCACCTCAGAAGAATTACCGCAAAGCGACATAGACTCCCTGCGAGTAATGAAAAAAAAGGCCCAAGCAGTTGATGAATGGGTCGTTCTGCAGATAGGAAACATCTGGCATTTCCTAGCATCCACTCTCCCAGATTTATATGCAGCCCGACAGGTTATTCTTCAGGAAGAAGCACTAACTAAGCAGTGGGAGAGTGATGCTGAGAATTACCAGGTGTGGAAGGTAGAGCTCAAAGAGCTCCTCACCCTGGGAGAAGATATAATTTCCAAATCCAGAATTCTGGGTGAGGAATCATTTGATTTCGTAAGGACTCAGCATTCCAGACTGGACCTCACATTGGAGGTAACCAAGCAACTGGTAGAGTCCTTACAAGAAAAGGTGAGCAAAGTAAAATATTCTTTTAATTTATGTAAATCTTTTGTAATAAAGGCTTCTGGGATGGATCCCTTTAGCACAGATACTTATACTCCCGAGGAATCAGTTTTGGGAGGTTTTGATGAAATAATGAACTCCCGGTATCAATCTCCGAAGGGAGTAGATGGGGCCAAAATGGTAAAGTTGACCGAGGTGGTGCTCAAAGGCCATGACGCCGCAAAGATGGCAGATGAATTCAGAAGTAATGTTTCGGAACTGGGGGAACAAGTTGAAAGGGCCAGGTACAGGAGAGCCAGTCTAAAGAAGATTGATGAAGACGGCATTTTCCACCTCCTTCAGGCCTTTGGTGATAATAAACAGCCTTGAATTTCTCCGGGGGCCAGAGAAATTTGAGCATTCAGTATTCTTTATTCTTTTGGGGACGTAAGTTCCCGGATCCCAAAGTCCCGGATCCTAAATTTTGTATTCTTTGAAGTGATCTGCGTCCCGGTCCCTGAGGCCGACTGGTCACTTTCAGAAGTGGTTAATAAAAACTATCAGAAGGTAGTTGGACACATTAAGAGGCATTGGCTTGGTAGTTGATTTCTGACAGAGCGGTATTCTCAAGGCACCGTTCAGAGGTACTTGACACATTGAAGACAGGGTGCCGCATTTCCCATTTATGAGGCATGTAGCCTCAATCCCCGGGGGGGCCTACTTTCTTCCTTCTCCTCTCTGGCTCTCTTCTCAAGACCGATTCTTCCAATGTATATTCTTATCTTATTCTTCTGACATGACAGACCTATTCTATCTCCAGGTCTTTTGTAGGGTGGCGCAGGTAGTACCGGCCCCCGAATATTGTATTTTATTGAAGTACAGTAAAATAGCGTTAGGGTTAAAGAGTTTTATAAATAGGCAAATCGGCCCATTTCCAAGGGTCAGCGAAATTGATTATTTTGTTGTCCATAGCAATAGAAAGATTATTTTATGAGTTTAAGTTGCAGAGCTCAATGCTCCTTTGTTCTGTCCTTGTTAGTTGAATGCTCCCTTGGAGCCATTATTGTCTCACGCACCAGTGATTGCTAGATGAATATTAATGAAGAAGGAAGGATTCATGGCAATGCTGTTGTTATCATCCCTACTTCTGAGTTAATGGTATTTCGTGTTTTAATGTTCTGTATGTCCTTTGCTTTGAATGTGTTAAAGTAGATTAACGACCTCTTTATCTTCGCTACTGATGAAATGCTAACTGATGGTTGTGTATTCCTTCGGTATTTAGTTTAGTCTTTCAGAGTATTGTTGATGTTCCGGACATTTTAGCATGACTATAGTTAGATAAAATGTTTCTAACCCTGCAGGATCTCTTTTCGCTTTATTTGCTAAGTGTAGATTGCTCCGGGAAATCCCTTACCGAATTGAATCTCCAGGAGAAACGAGTTGAAGTAACCAGCTATCCCCCTCGAAAATAGTCACCTCTCCCAACCGAGCCCTGCACCGTCGTGACCCGACACCCAGGTTCTTGAAGGCCCGGAGAATTTTATTTCCCCGGACAACCTTTACAGGTGGAGTTGGCCGATTTCTCTGGAACCCGGTGACAACTTATGACTGTTGGCAAACCCGGTCAGCAAAACCCCGTCAACAAGGTGTAGAACCTTGATCAAATAAATAATCAAACCTTCACGCTAACCTCGACCAAAGCATAGATACCATCTATTATGTCATCTCTACCATTAATCATGCTCAAAATGATCAAATCATCAATCTATTAGGATCGCTAATTGATCCAATAAGTAACTATCCCTATTCCTTACATTTCTTTGTATGCTCGATACTTAGAAATAAATAACTTAAGAAAATAGTAACATAATAAAGTGTGATCCTAGAATAATATACCTTGTAGAATTTTCCTTTAACTTCTCATTTCACAAAATACTCACATCTATCCATGCCAATCCTGTTATCGATCCATGTTTACTGCTCCTCTATTTCCATACTTAGCCAATTTTGCATTCTAACCTTTGCTATTACCAAAAATGGATAAGTAATCATAAGAGACATATGTAGCTGCCATCAATGACAATATACAAGATATCCAATGCAATGTCTCTTTCCAAGATGTATATGTATATGTATGCATATATATGTGTATATGTGTATATGTATGTATGTATGTATATCATTAAAAAATGTATTGTATGTCAACATGGAAAGCTAGGTCACCATATTTAGTTATTGATAAAGTTTTAGAATTTTTGAAATGATTGGAGAAAGGAAAAATTACAAAAAAATCTCATCCACTTGGAAATACTAATGGACTTGACTTTTTTATGAGTAATGCACTCAAGGAGTAGTAGACATTCCCAAGCTAAAACTGCTACCTAGTCTACCTCCTCCCCCTACTTCTCTTTATCTTTCTATTCCATTGCTTCCCCTCTCACCATCTCTTCCCCCAATTACCCTTTATCTCTACCTCATGTCTCTCACCCTCTCTTCCCCCTATTTACCCTTTATCTCTACCTCATGTCTCTCACCCTCTTCCCTTCTCTCACTTTATCTCTCATGTCTTTGTCCCCCTAATTATCCTCTTTCTCACTCTCTCCCCTCCCTCCTCCTATTAACATCCCACCCCTTCCCCTCTTACCATATCCATCACCTCTCTTTTCTTTCCTATTACTTCCCCCTCTTTCCATTTGTTCAACCCTATTTCTTGACACTTAGAAAACCTTAAGATATACTAAGACCCATCAAGCTATCCTAAGCTCCCTTAGGACCACTTATGACACCTATGTCCTCTTATGAAATCCTAGGACACCTTAGGACCAACTATGATACCTAGAGCTACTTAAGACATCCTAGGACCCCTTAGGCCCTCTTAAGGCTTGTAGGACCCATTAGTACCACTTAAGACTCCTACAAACCATTAATGTATCTTAGGGCCCCTTAGGACCCATTAATGTATCCCAAAATTCACATGTATCCTAGGAAACATTAATACATGTATGAGGATACCTGAGGATCCCTTAATACATATAGGACACCTTAAGATATCCTAGGACCCATTAATATATCTTAGGCCCCTTTAGGACCACTCAAGACATCATAGAACCCATTATTATATCCTAGGACCCCTTAGGAATTCTTAAGACACCTAGGACCACTTAGAACACCTTAAGACACATACAAACCAATAATGTATCTTGGGACCCTTTAGGACCCATTAATGTATCCCAAATCTCATTAATGTATCCTAGGACCTATTAATATATGAAAAATTTTCAATATTTTTTAGAAGATCCATGGATAACTGTTATTTTGGGTTACTTTGAAAATGTGTTTAAAAAAAATTGTTTGCATCTAATGAAGATGATCATATCCTAGATTTTGTGGTGAATTTTTTTGTCTTGTCATTGGTGGAAACAAGTCTATTTCACATATTAGATCAGATATATTGGTGATGAAGATTATTTAGCAAGGATTGTTCTAAGTGTTAAGTGTATCGGTGATTACACACTTTGTGATGGTAATTTTGGTGTGCGATGATAATCTCAAGGATTCAAATGATGTGATCATGCAAAAATTATCTACAGAGTCATGTTTATGTAAATTTATGATTGTGTAAGATGATTTAATGCATAAATGTAGATTTCAAACAAACACCAGTGATTTTGGCAAGAAGAGTCAAATGGTCTAGTCAAGGTGATGAAATCTTGGTAGCGATCATTTACGTGTAAAAGTTTGATTTATTTTTGAATTATATTTTTGAGGGTGAACCTTGAGGAGTTCAATTTCCCATGTTGGCATGATTGCTTATGGATTTTGATTAGGTATTGAAGATGGACTGTGGTAACATGTTTTAGGGTTATTCCGCCAACCTAAAAGTGTTTATAAGAGATGAAATTGAAAGAGAAAGATGATGAAGTTTTGATTTGTTGTTGTTGGTGTGATGATTGTATCATTGAAATAAATGTTTGGATGAACATAACAATTAATTAAGAAAAGCTGAAGCCGATCTATCAAGAAGAGTGTTCTACTTTCAGATCATTTCATTTGAGTTCATTCTCAAGGAAAGTCCTAACTGGCTTGTGATCAAAATCCTCTAACAAGGTTACTCTTAATAGGGTAAGAATGATCCTAACATGTCTAAAGACCAAATCCTCTAACAAGGTGACTCTCAGAAGGAGTTATAAATTCCTTAACAATGTAGTTTCGAATAGGAATTTTATAATAAACTCTAACAGGGTTATTGATACTCTTAATCAGGTATATCCTTAGAAAGTTGTTGTAATTATCATAATAGGACAAGACATTGGTGCACTAGTGATATTTGTGGTTGATAATTCCCGTTGTGGTTTTTCCCTCTAAAAAGGGTTTCCACGATAAATATTTTTTTCATTGTGTTGACTTTATGGATGTATTTTTTGATATGCTTTTATGTTATACTTAGCATTGCATGTTGGTTAATTTGGAAGTTTCTTAAATGATTTTTTAGATCTATAGTTGCACTGATTCATCCCCCACCCTCCCTCTCAATGCCTTGTAACATTAACAATTGGTAACAAAGCCAAGTTCCCTTTAAGAATCCTAACAGCTTGGGAAGGACCCTTAAGGTAGATATGGAGAGTTTAAGATATCAAAGGCAACCTAAAAAGAAACTTGAAGATGCAAAAGAGTTCACTAACCACTTGAAGAAGAAACTTAAGCAATCAAGAGCTAAGAGGGATGAGCTTGTTCAAAAATTATGTAAGAGACAAGATCTCATTGATCAGTTATTTGAAGAAAGTGGATCTGACGAATTTGAGGCTTCCCTAGAAGCTTTGACCCAGGAGAATAAGAAATTTAATGGAGACAAGAAGAATATAAAGAGAGAGTTATAAGCCTTGTATATCAAGATGGGCGAAGAAATGGAAGCAAGGAAGGTGTAAGAATAAGCAAGGAAAGTTGAAGAGGAAACCCTAAAAGATAAAGTAGATAATATTTTTAGATGTGAACAAGAAGTTGGTACATTGCATGAAAATCTACATGATACAAATGAAGAGAATCACGAATCCCTAAGACATAATTAAAGTATGAGAAAAGAAAATGAATAACTGAAAGATGAGTTGAAGGTTGCAAATGACTTACTCAAGAAATTCAATGAGAGTACTGCAAAGATTGATGAATACCTAAAGAATAAGATATGCATGGAGAGAGTCATGGTTTAGCTTACACTAGTTATGAGGTTGGTGAATCTTCAGGCACCAAAAAGATAGATCAAGATGGTAAGACTGCACCTAAGGTGAATCAATGAAAATCTGGTAAAGAGATCTTATAAACCAATTTGTTTCAATTGTCATAAGATTGGACATACTACTAATGTATGAAAGAACAATGTCATATTTGGTATTCCAAGTGTTAGATCTAATTTTATACCATGTAATTTTCATGGTTATTGTTACAATTGCAACAAATGTGGTCATAGAGATAATTAGTGGAGGAAAAGGATGAACAATCAATGGTTATAAGTGAACTATCAAGTCCTTATCAGAATGAGAACTGGTGTAATGTTACATGTATTAACATAACTGATGAATATTAAGTTGAGTTTTTATAGTATGTGTTTAAGGTTGAACTGATGATCGGTTGATCACTTATGATATTGTCATTGATGTCAACTTAGTGTTTGTTGGTTGATAGTGTTATTGTTATCTTGATGTATGTTCAAGAGGTTTGATAATGAATTGTAGAAATAATTGGAGTGTGAGATCATAACATAAGATTAAGTGATGTCTCTCAATACTATATCTATGACTGCACATGTTGATCTTATGTATTGAGTGAGTTATTATTGATTAAAGGTTGAAAGGTTAACATGAAAAACAAGATTGAGCATAGGAAGACTAACTTGATGATTGTGTCCACTAGGATTCGATTCAGATGTTATGGTCATGATATATTTATCAAGACTATGTTATGAGGTTGTGCTTGCGAATGCATCATGATTTGATGATTAGAAGACCTAGTTTCAAGCTCTACAGAAGGTTATTCAACAAAGAGTTAAAGATGTTCTTAAGAACAATCAGTTAGATCCTTGACTGGTGATGATGCACCATGATGCAGTAAGTGTTTATGTGTTCCAAAGATCATGGTGATGTTGTTGATTAACAAGGATTGATGAGTTAGCATTTTATATGATCATTATGATCAGATTTACAGAAGGTTATGGAAGAACATTGAAGGATGTGTTGTGGTTTGATTGTTCTTAGTCAAATCAACGTGTAGTGGATTTGAAGGCTGACCCGAGTTTGCTAGAATGTGTTCTATATTTGTAACACATTTTAGGGTTAATCATTGAGTGGAAAAGATTGTAAAAGGTTTTGTAAGGCATTTATTTTCCCTAGAATGAACTTGTAATGTATAAATATGTAAAATAATGAAATCTAAAAGTGTAGATCGTGGATGTAGAGGTGCAATCGAGAGAAGATAGAAAAGAGAAGGTTGTTTGCATGTGTAGAATATATAGAGCTTGAACATGATCTATATTGGCAGAGAGTGCTATTTTCTCAGATTATTTACTTGTTTATTCCTAATAGCTTCATCAAGATAAATCCCTTTACTGAGTAGATCCTAACAGGTCTAAATTGTAAAACCTTTAACTAGATGACTCTTTAATTAGGATTTGAAATCCTTTAATTAAGTTACTCCTAAAAGGTAAATATTCTAATAGGGATAGAGGTAAATCCCTTTATCGAGTGCCTCCTAACAGGCTCTTGCTATTAACCGAGCATATTGTAAGATTTTAACCATGCTAATCTCTTAAATAGACATACTTTAGAAGAGTGCATATTTTAGTGGGTGCCATCCCCACACATGGTTTTCATCTAGTTGGGTTTCCATGGGAAAAAAATTGGTGTTATTGTGTTGCATAGTTTTGGATGCTTATTCTTATTGCATATTTTTGCATGCAATGAATTTTTATTATTGTAAGTGGTTGAATGGTTAATGAAATGTGTGAATTGATAGATTATTGATTCACCCCACCCCCCTCTTAGTAATCTTTGAATGGATAACACTAACAATTGGTATCAGATCTTTGGCCATCTTTTTGGTGAGCCTAACATCCTAAGGAAAAGATCCAATGATGAGGAAGGAGCCTCCCAAGTTCTCTAAAGACAACTACCTGGTATGGTGTGACATAATGAATTTATACCTAAAGGGTATGGGACCACAATGCTAGATGTATGTCACAAACATGTATATCACCCCTATTGGAAATCTCACTGTAGATGAACTAAAGGAACAATAGGAGGATACTCAAGCATATGAAGCCATTATAAGTACCATATCTAATGTTGAATATATTGATGTTTGTGAATTATAGACTACCTATGATGTCTAGGAAAAGTTGAAAATTATATATGGAGGATATATTCATGTGGAAAAAGTTAAAGAAGATAGCCTTAGAGGTAAATATGATGACATTAAAATGTTAGAAGGAAGTAATATTTCATAATATGGCCTAAGAATAAAAGAAGTTGTTAGTTCTATTAGAGGTGTTGGTGTAACTGTTGAGGAAGATACTAAGGTAAGTTAAATGTTAAGAAATTTATTGTTTGCTTATGCCATTAGAGCCTCTGTTATATATGAGATGAGAACATTTGATAATGTTACAATACATGGAATGATCGGTAATCTCACTACATTTGAGTTAAACAATTTTGATAAGAATATTCCAAGAGTTGAGGTTGCTTTCAAAGCATCAATATCTAATGTACCGGTGAGGAAAGGTAAGGAAACAAGCCATGACTCTGATTATTTGTTAAGTTATTCCATGGAACTTGAAGTTGTCTTGGAAGAAGAAAGGAAACAAGGAGAGCTTGAATATCTACTAGTAAAGAGACTGCCTAGAGAGACTAGTAAGTACAAAGGTAAACTTCCACTAAACTGTTAAGTGTGAGTCAGTTGAATGATAAAGGTTACTATTTGGAATTCAAAGGTGGACTATGCAGAATAATTGGAAGAGCTCATGATGATATTGCTACCAGTAGGCAAACTAGAGGTAATTTATTTCATCTAAATACTAATATGAACAATTGTTTGGTCGCAAATGTTGAAGATAGTTGGTTATGGCATAGAAATTTTTGTCATGTAAAATTTGATAGTTTGATCAAAGTAAGACTAATGCAATTAGAGCATTGCCTCAATTAGTCAAACTAGACAACATGTTGTGTAAAGAATGTCAGATGGGTAAGTTAACTAGTTCTAGATTTTAAGAGAATATATTTTTCATCTGAAAGTATACTTTATTTGGTGCATACTTCTCTTTGTGGGCATATGAGACAAAGATCTTATCTAGGAGATAGATATTTTATACTATTTACTGATGACTATTCTAGAATGATGTGGGTAACTTTCCTAAAGGATAAGTATGATGTATTTCATAAATTTAAAGCATTCAAAGCACTATTTGAGAATGAATTAGGTAAGAGTTTGAAATGTTTAAGATCTGATAGAGGATGTGAGTTTACTTCTGCGTAATTTGTTAAGTACTGTGAAGACAATGGAACAAAGAGAAAAAAATTTGCACAAAGGAATCTACAACAAAATGGTGTTGCAGAGAGAAGAAATAGAACCATAGTAGATGTTTCTTGAGGGTTGGTCCCAAAATAGTGTGTCCCACTTTTTTCAACGTCCTGATTTTTGCTGAAATTACACATTTTTAATAAAATATGATGATTTAAGCCTTGAGAGGTCTCATTTTAAGGATTAAATTTAAAATAGTTAGATAAAATCCTCTTGAATCCAACTCTCCTTGGTATAATCTATCTACTCCTCACTTACACATGGAATCAAGTCTCCTTTGCACCCATCAAAATGTTGTCAAAAAATCACTTTGACATTAACTTTTTGCGTGATCAAATGAATTCATTTGACAAACCCAAATATTGGATGATAGTACTCAGACAAGTATTTTCGATTATTATGGTTTTTATATATATTGGGTTTATTATAACTTTGTTTTTTAAGTTTTACTAAACATAGGTTGTCTGACCATTTAGCAACTTCTCTGTTTGACATTTTTGGAAAAATAGTAAATTAAGAAAAAAAAATTGTGAAAAATATCTAGGAAATAGGTATTTATGTTACCTTTCTATCAAAAAAATAAAAAATGAATTTTGATATATACATATCGAGTTAGAACGATCCAATTGAACCTATGTCCAAATTATAGTTATTGTCCCTTCATAACTCAATAAACTATAAAATATTTAACCTAATTGAATGAAACCATTTAGATTCTCTAGATATTGGTGTTATAAACCAAAATTCAAAAGAATTATATTCTTATAAATTTTATAAAAAAATTTATGTTGATCAAAGTGAGTGTCACTCCTGAAAAATGTTGGATTTTCAAAAAAAACAAATTTTTGAAGGAGAAGGAAAAATGAATATAAACAAATTCCAATTTTTAATATATATATATATATATATATTCAAAAACTAGAAACAAAATTCTAAAAGTCACTAGTTTACATCATCTTCAAATTCTTAATGGTTTTGCAGAAATAGGTGTCCGAAAGAGAATTTGTTTTTTCCAGAATGTTCATTTTAGTGTCAAAGTTGGCCAAAAAGTGGGACCCTATATCCACAAAATTAGATGTAAAGAAAGTATTTTTAAAATATAGTGTCAAATTTGGCCAAAATATGGGACTCGGTATTGTGGGATTAGCCTGCAAGGACTATGTTGATTCAAGGAGATGTACCGAAGATGTTCTAGAGAGAAGCAATCAACCTTTCTATTTACACACTGAACTAGATGAAAGTAAAGAAAGGAAAAAATAAGACACCCTATGAGTTATGGTATGGCCCCTCACCCAATGTTAAGTATTTCAAATTCTTTGGAAGTAGAAGTTACATTAAGAGAGATGATTAAACCAGAAATTTTGATCCAAAGAGTGATGAAGGTATATTATTCGGTTACTCTGCTAAAATAAAATCATACAATTGTTTCAATAAAAGAACTAATAAGATGATTGAGAGTGTTAATGTAAAGGTAGATGAATACCATAAGGAAAATGATAATTCAAGAAAGAAAGTAACAAAGGATGACCGAGATATTGTGTACATTGAACTAGAAGTGAATGAACCAAAAGATCAAAAGAATGTAGGAAAAGTGGTTCAACTGGTAGAAGAAGAAGCCCCTAGACATGAACCAGTGATATCAAGGTATGTGAAGATGAATCATTTTTTTGATAAGATTATAGGTGATAAGAATGCAGGCGTTCAAACTAGAAGAAAGATTAAAGAGAGTACTTGTTTGATTTCCAAGTATGAGCCTAAAATAGTGAAGGAAGCCATCAAGGATGAGAATTGGGTAAAAGCTATGGATAAAGAACTTGATAAAATAGAGAAAAATGATACATGGGAAATTGTTGCAAGACTTGAAGATAAAAATGTGATCGGTACCAAGTGAATTTTCATGAATAAACTGAATGAAGATGGAGATGTGAAAAAAACCAAGGCAAGGCTTGTAAGGGATATGCACAAGAAGAAGGGCTATACTATGGAGAGAATTTTTCTCCAGTAGAAAGACTAGAAGGAGTAATAATTCTACTTGCATATGCTTCTTATAAAAGGTTTAAAGATTTTCAAATGGATGTCAAGTCATCTTTCTTTCTTGAAATTATTGAGGAAGAGTTCTACATAGAAAAACCTGATGGTTTTGCTTTGACAAAGGACAAGGACAAGGACATGGTATGCAAGCTACAAAAGGCATTATATGGACTGAAACAAGCTCAAAGGGCATGGTATGAAAGGTTATATTCCTATCTTATTCATATTAGTTTTATTACAAGTGATGATAGTAATGTGTACCTAAAAGTTGAAGGAGACAATTTATTGCTAGATGAAGTATTTTTTGATGACATAATGTTTGGTGGAAATGGTGAGATGATTTTGGATTTTTGTAAAGAGATGAAGAAGGAATTTGAAATTTCAATGATTGGGTAGATCAAATTCTTTATTGGATTGTAGGTTTCACAACTAAAAGATGGTATATTTATTAGTCAATCTAAATATGTGAAACCAATTGGAACCGCCATGGTGACATGATGTAAGTTATCTAAGGATGATGAATATGATGTAGTTGATATAACTTTGTACAACTCTATGATCAGTAAGTTATAGTATGTTGTTCATAGAAGACCATACATTGATCAAGTAGTCAGAATAGTGGCTAGATTTCAATTAAATCTTAAGGAATCTCATATAGTTGCAGTCAAGAGGATATTTAAATATATGAAAGGGATAGTTGAATATGGTCTGTGGTATTCTCATGATGGTAATTTTTTTGTGAGTGTATTTAATGATGCTAATTGGGTAGTAAATATGGATGATAGAAAGAGTACAAGTGGTGGTGCATTATTTCTTGGTTAAAGTCTTGTGTCCTAGACAAGAAAAAAGAGAAATTGTATTTCACAATCAACTCCAGAGGTAGAGTATGTAGCAGTAGTTATAAATTGCAGAAAAATTTCATGGATGAAGCAGATTCTTGAAGGCATAAAAGAAACAGTGACTGAACAGGTAACTATATTTTGTGATAATATAGGTCCAATAAATATTTCCAATAATCCTATAATTCATTCCAAAACTAAGCACATTACAATTAATTATCATTTTCTGAGAGAGAAAGTGCAGGAGAAAGATGTGAAGTTTGAATACATATCACCAAAGGAGAAGATAGTGGATATCTTAACCAAGCCACTACCTAACGATACATTTGAGTACCTTAGAGATAATCTAGGGTTCATGCCCCTACCTAATCAAGATTAAGATGTTGTTGGTGCATTAATATAGTGGATTTCTAGTCATATTTTTCATTGTGGATTGATATTCAGGGGACTACTCCTTAGGGTGAGAAGTTAGACAAAGATGTAGAGATGGTGACCTATATTGCGTCTTTGGCATTATTTTCAAAGGAGGACAATAGAAGAGAAAATAAAATAGGAAGAGTATAGAAGTGTACATGTTAGAGATCAGAGAACAAAAAAGATGCATCAGCTAAGGGAGAGTAGTTTTTGGTATCTAGATGTTCTAGATGATTTCTTGATATTGTTTGGTGTTTCCATCAATGTTAAAGGGGGGGATTGTTTACAGAACTTATGAAGAGTAAGTTTAGTTGTTATTGTATGTGTTTAAGGTTGAACTGATGATCGATTGATAAGTTATGATATTGTCATTGATTTCATCTTAGTGTTTGTTGGTTGATAGTGTTCTTGTTATGCTGATGTATGTTCAAGAGGTGTGATAATGAGTTGTAGTAAGAATTGGAGTGTACGATCGTAACTGAAGCTTACATGATGTCTCTCAATACTATATCTATGACCACAGAAGTTCATATTATATATTGAGTGAGTTATGATTGATTGAATTTTGACAAGTTAACAAGAAGAACATGATGTAGCACATGACGACTAATTTTACGATTGTGTCCACTAGGATTAGATTCAGATGTTGTGGTAATGATATATTTATATATACTATGTTATCAGGTTGTGTTTGGAACCTCATCATGATTTGATGATCAGAAGATCAAGTTTCAAGTGATAGGAGGTTGTTCAACAAAGAGTTAAAGATGTTCTTAAGAACAGTCATTCAGATCCTTGATCAATGATGATGCACCATAATGCAGTAAGTGTTTATATGTTTTAGGGATCATGGTGATGTTTTTGATTGATTATGATTAATGAGTTGGCATTCAATATGATCGTTATGATTGGATTTCTAGAAGGTTGTGCAAGAACATTGGAGGATTTGTTGTGGTTTGAATTTTCTTTGTCAAATCGATGTGGAATGGATTTGAAGAATGACCTGAGTTTGTTAGAATGTATTGTAGATTTGTAACATGTTTTAGGGTTAAATAATTGAGCAGGAAATATTGTAAAATGTTTTGTAAGGTGGTTATTTTCCCTAATGAATTTGTAATGTATCAATATGTAAAATGATGAAATGTACAAGTGCAGATCGTTGATGCAAAGGTGTGATCGAGAGAAGACAAAAAAGAGAAGATTGTCTATATGTGTAGTAGAAATTGAGCTTTAACTAGATATGTATTTGCAGAGAGTGCTACTTTCTCATATCATTTACTTGTTGATTCCTAACAACTTCATCAAGCTAAATCCCTTAACCGGGTAGATCCTAACAGGTCTGATACGTAAATCCTATAACTAGGTGACTACATATATATATATA
>MU226552.1:62567-76974 GCA_018584345.1 Thuja plicata | reverse complement strand
TTATTATTATTATGTATTTCTTTGCTTTCTTGCTCTTAGGTAGTCTTTTTTTCCCCCTTGTTTTTCGTGCCTCCTTTCTCACCCCAGCCATCCAATTATCTTTTGAGTGAGGCCCAGTCTGCATCTTATTTTTACATTTCCTTATTGCTCTTTGCTCACATCCTGATGATGGATCACGTAGTGTGATATGAAACGTTGATGCTTAAAAACATACACAATCAAAACCATAAATTCAACCTCAAAATCTTTATTTCGATTTGAAATCCTTTAATCAAGTGACTCCTAATAGGGTAAGGCTCCTAATACGAATAGAGGAAAATCCCTTGAACGGGTGACTCCTAACATGGTCTTGCTCTTAACCAGGAAAATTGTAATATTTTAACAAGGCTAAGCTCTTAATTGAGTGTACTTCAAAAGAGTGCAGGTTTTAGTGGGTGCAATCCCCACATGTGGTTTTCACCCAATTGGGTTTCCACGGGAAAATAATTGGTGTTATTTCATTGCATGGTTGTGGATGCTTATTCTTATTGCTTATTTTTCATGAAATAAATGTTTATTGATGCAAGTGGTTGAATGTTTAATGAAATGTGTGAATTGTTAGATTACTGATTCAGCCCCCGCTCTCAGTAATCTTGGACCTGATAATACTAAAAACATGTTCAGATTGTCACAACTATGGACACATGGAAATCAATTGTAGATTGAGGACAAATAGAGGCAATGTAGGACCTTGGAGATCAATAGGAATGACATGTTTTCATTGTCATAGGAGACATTGGAAGGTTTTGTAGAGAAAGGAACAACAAGTTGAATCAACTAGTTAATTAGTAAAACACAAAAAAGGGAAAGAAGACCGTGAATGTTGAAGAGACCATGAATTAGATGAGGAAGATTTGGACAAAGAAGAGTGAAGAAAAACCATATGAAGACACCATAACTTCACCAGGTATTGATAATTCTTCATCTAGCTAAGTCATCATTGACTTTGAGGAAGAAAACATTGTTTAATCTATTTGAGACCCCTTAGATGTGTGTGCAGTAATTTATATTCAAATATTTAGATACATATGGTTGTTTTGATTTATGGAATGAAGTTTTGTTTGACCGCATGAAAAATTGGTTGACCGCTAACAAGTTTTACAAGGTATATGATGTTTTGTTAGCAACTGGTGATGTAATTAATGTTGTATAGTGAAGGAAGATAAAAGAGATTTTTCGATCTTATTATGCACCTACGCGTTCAAAGAGAAGATACAAAACAATAGAAGTGTATTTTGAGCAATTTGACAGGATTCAAGGTGATCATTTGAAGATTTTGCAATGATTGTGTCAAGGAAATAACAAGGGTTTAAAGTTTCCTTGGGCGGTGATTGTAAAAGGTATTTATTCGATCTCTGAGCTTCCATGTGTTATTTGAAAGATGGTATACACCAATCATTGTTGAAATTACTGAGAGGCCAAGGCCATAATTTAAGAAAAATCTATTCAAATTGATCAAAGATAATCCAAAGGGTGCCCTATCTAGTGTGCTCTACAGTGTGATGCATACTGAAGATGTGCGATCATATTTTAATTTTAAGTTTGAATATTTGAGTGCATCACATATTTTGAATCAATATACAAAGTTGTGTAATGATCTTGTATTAAAGGATGAACACTAAGTGGTCATAGAGAGGAGTTTCACTCACATGATTGATTTCCCTGATCAGTTCGAGGAAGCTCAAGTTAGATGTGTTGATCTGAGTGCATGACCAGTTTATGTGGCTAGACCGTCCACATAATATTACCAAGGAGGCTATACATGAAATTGCAGGTATTTGTGCTACCGGTGAAGTACCAAAGCTTAGCTCAATTCCTCAAGATGTAGTCACTAAACTAACTAGATCAAAGTGGAATAAGAGAGTGATGAAAATCAATGATATCCCTGATCTAAATGTGAGGTTTGTATCAATCGTGATAGGATGCAAGGTCTATCAGTCTACCAGAATCAATAGTGTGTCTGGTGCTATAATTCATACTGCATACATGATCGTGATAAAGAATGCAAAGTATGATTTATGTGCTAGGATGAGAGATCAATTATTTTAGAGCTTGGAGCTCATCAAAATGACAAGATACAAGTTTTCAAATTCAGTCAATTGATTATGGGATTGTTATTTTGTTTTCAGAACTACTTTCCTGGTGTGGGAACCATCAATTGGATAGAAGGTACACCAGTTCTAGTTCAACTGAAGAACTCTATTAGAATGTTGGGTAATAGTTTTAATGAGAAAGTTTCAGGCTATTTAAAATATTTTCAAAGTAAGATGCATCAAAGTGAAAGGATATCAGCCCATGTTGTTGAAAAATACAAGGATGACACATGTTTTATGGTGGATAATGATACTTGTCAGATGGAGGGAGTAGTTCCTAGGACATCTTGGGTCATTCCCATGGGATATGAAGTAGAGGGTGATATCATAACCTTACATGCTGAAGATTTACCATCAAAATTGATCAATCCAAATGAGCCCAAATTTGGAACCTATAAAGAGAAGAGCATGGATGTTCACAACAAATTAACCAAGTCGGTCATTGAGAAGAAAATAAGAAAAGAAGTAAAACAATTTGCATTAAAGAAAGGCTTTACACAGGAAGCCATAAAATAACCAAGAGCCAAACATGCTACAGAAAAAGAAGGAAAATCTAAAGCAACAACTATAACAACAGATGAAGATGTAGAAGTTATCTCTTCTACAACTAGTAGTGCCCCAATTGGTAGGAAACCAAGAAGTACCTCAAGAACAACAGTAAAGAAGGAGAAAATCACTCCTACCACAAAGGCACCAGTAAAAGGAAAGAAAAAGCCTAATCAACCATAACCTACAAAGGTGAAGGAGACCAGAGGAAAAAGAAAGAAGGAGAAGGCTCAAATATTCGAGAAGGTTCAAGAAGATGAAAAAAAGAAGATGAAGGAAAGTGGAAAAAAATCAAAGGTGGTTCGTACTCCTACCACTAAATCTGTCAAACCTAATTTTGGCAAATTTATTTATTTTGACAATATTGTTGAAAGAGTCAAGAAGTGGGGTGTACTTGTTTGTGAAATAAAATTTGGACATGGTCAATGAAGAGGACCAGACAAAGATTGAAGATATAGTTGTGTTCAGTATGCACAAATTGAGCAAAGAACTTATTGAATTGCAAGGACAAACCATTACATCTCTATACAACAAGATTGAAGCTAGGTGTCGTATAGTATTAAATTAAGACTATGAAATAATTAATATAACTTAGTCCAATTACCACTGGAGATGTCTACAAAGGAAATCAAGGAGACACTTAAGAAAGAAAGACCTGCATTCAAGACTAACTCAAGAATCATAAGATACTTGATTGGTGATTCACAATTAGTGTAAGAGTAAATAGTGAGTTATGAAGAAATACTTAGGAATTTCTGAAGAGAACGAAGATGAGCAAAAAAATGAAGATGAAAAAGGAAAATATGATAATGAACTAGAGATTACACACATCGTTGGTGGATTAATGGTGGATGGTGTGAAGATCACACTTGATAATGTTTATTTGGATGGACACAAGGACACTATAGAAACCACATGTGATAATCTTGAAGAACATAAGAACTCTATAGGGACAAATCAAGTTATGACTAATGATTCCACAGTTAATGTCCCTACCGGTGACAAACAACAAGGACCAACAATAGAGGAAACCGGTGAAGCAGAAGAGAAGGAGAAGAAAGGGCATGCACATACTGAAGATGTGCAGAACAAAGGAAATCAAGAAAAGCATGAACCATAAAAGTAGTCGACTATAGATAGAGAATAGGAAAAGCTAATATCTTCTATGTGTATTATTCAACAAAGTTTTTGTAAAATGGATGAAGATGACATATCGATCATTAAGAGACCAATAGATCTTAGCACAATGAGCCCTACAAAATTGATGAATGTTGTTATGGATATTAAGTCTAAGGCCAAAAGAGATGAAAACAAGGAGACACAAATTATTCAGACTGCAAGAGACATATTTTTTGATCTTGTGCCAGAAGAAATTTATGATGAGAAGGATGCACCTATTGAAAAACTAGGTCAATTGGTGATATGTGCAAGTGATCAAATACAAAGTCTAGATGATGCAACAATAATAAAGACAGAGAAGGATTATGAAAGGAAGCAATCAGATAATTTATCCCAGCATATAGTACTTGACAAAGGATCATTTACAGTTGGGATTAACAAGGTAAAACAAGAACTAATAGAAGGTGGTAAGATTCTGAATGTTATTTCTAACTTCTCAAAATTTTTGAAGGATATTGTGAAGAAAAGAGTTGAAGCTCAACATGAGCTACAAAATTTAGTATAAAATTTTGATCCAGTGAATCATTCTATTAAAAATTTTGGAGCATCAGTGAGCAATGTTAATCATAAGCTCAAAACTTATAATACTGAGAAAGATAAAAGGATTGAAAGTTCGATGGAGTTTGAGAGTCTACTGATTCCAAAGTTGGAAATTTTGCAGAAAGGAGTTAAAGATGCAGTAATTGTATTAGCACTACTAGAGATGAGTACAATGGAAGAATTGAAGGAGCTACCCTATCTTCTATGCGGTCAGATAGTGATTATAGAGAATCTGAAGAAGATATGGAAGACTCACATGTAGGTCTTAAAGACCAATTTTGGTGATGAATTTAGTAGCTTGTAATAAGTATATGCTACCCTCTATGAATAAAATTTTGTTCTGATCATTTATTGTAATACCTTTTTCATTTTTGTCAAAGGGGGAGAAGATAGAGAAGATAGAGTGGGAGTAGATAGAGTAGTATAGAGTGAAAAAATTGGCTAAGTATTTTGTAAGAGGGATCGATACAAATATGATCTATTTTTAATTAATATAGGGGTAGTACTCCTAAAGTTTAGCTCTGTACTTGTGTTATTTTGTTTTTCTTAGTCAAACACTTCACAATTTTTTTCTAAGTGTTGACATCAATGCCAAAGGGGGAGATTATTGGCATCTGATGAAGATGATCATATCCTAGATCATGTGGTGAATGTTGTTGTGTTGTCATTACTGGAAAAAAAATTATTTCACAGGTTAGATCAGATATACTGATGATGGAGATGATTTAGAGAAGATTTTTCTAAGTGTTCATTGCATCAGTGATTATACAGTTTGTGTTGGTAATTTTGGTGTGTGGTGACAGTCTGAAGGATTCAGATGATGTGACCATACAGACCTGGTATCTACAGATTCATGTTTACCTACATCTATGATTGCGTAAACTAATTCAATGCACAAGTGGAGATTTGAGACAAACACCAGTGATATCAACAAGAACAGTCAACCATTCCAGTCAAGGTGATTAAATTGAGGCACATCGATCATTTACGTGTCAAATTTTGATTTATTTGTAAATTATATTGTTGAGGGCCAACCTTGAGGACTTCAATTTCCTATGTTGGCATTATCGCTTATGGAGTTTGATTAGGAATTGGAGGCCGACTATGGTAACACATTTTAGGGTTATTCCACTGACCTAAAAGTATTTATAAGAGATGAAATTGAAAGAGAAAGATGATGAAGTTGTGAGTTGTTGATGAGATGATTGTAGTGGTTGAAGTGAATGTTTGCATGAAAAATTAGTGAATTGAGAAAAGTTGAAACAGACTTGTCAAGAAGAGTATGCTACTTTTAGATCATTTCATTTGAGTTCATTCTCAAAGAAAGTCCTAACTGACTTATGATCAAAATCCTCTAGCAAGGTTACTCTAAACAGGCTAAGAATGATTCTAACAGGTCTGAAGACTAAATCCTCTAGCATGGTGACTCTCAAAAGGAGTTATAAATCCCTTAACATGGTAGTTCCTAACATGACTTTTGTAATAACCTCTAACCGGATTATAGATACTCTTAACCGAGTATATCTTTAGCAGAATATTGTAATGGTCCTAACAGGGAAAGACTTATTGGTGCACTAGTGAGATTTGTGGGTGATATTTCCTATCATGGTTTTTCCCTCTAGCAAGGGTTTCCACGATAAAAGGTTGGTGTTATTGCATTTACTTTGTGGATGTATGTTTTGATATGCTTTTATATTATACTTGGCATTGCATGTTGGTTAATTTGGAAGTTGCTTAATAGATTTTGTAGATTTATAGTTGAAATGATTCAACCCCACTCTTAGTGCCTTATAAAATTAACACTTAGGACACCTTAGGACCAGCTATGATACCTAGAGCCCCTTAAGACATCCTAGGACCCCTTAGGACCTCTTAAGGCATGCAAGACCCATTAATCTATTTTGTGCGTATAATCTACCATATTAATAAACAAATGCAAATATTTGATGGTTTAAAATATTTCCATTTAAATCCTTTTATTCAACTGCATCCTCGCAGCTGCATTTGGGGGAAATAAGAAATGTCTCACGGTTCTGGGCGCATTTGCCTTTTGAATTATTTTTATAAAAAATTAAATTTCAAGGCCCTTCTACAGAAAGAGGCAAGGGGCCCACTTTAAATTGTTTATTTGAAAAATTTGATGCTTAGTCCACAAACATCAAATAGTGTCTCCATTTCTCAAGTGCATGCACCATTGCATAAAATTCTTGATCATATATAGAATACTTTTATTTTCTTTATTCATCTTCTCATTTAAATATGCCATTGGTATGTCCACTTGACTGAGAAATCCAACTACTAATATATGTTGAGTTTTATTTATAGAGTGACCATGTGAAAACCTCCAAATCACCATGTCTGATGTTTCCAAACTTTTTTTGAATGCATTAAATCATGTAATTAAAACTATGTAATTATTGAGAAGTGTACTTAAAAGGAAATATCAATTATTATTCCTTCCACTAAACTCATTAATGTTTATTTAAATCTTCTTGAACTAAAAGAAAGGTTAAACAACGTTGGTCTCACTGTAACAATTAAGCATGACGCATATAACACAAGAAAGTATGCCAGTAGTACCAAATGTAAGTTGCAATCTATCAAGTCATCTGCCTAAATAATATCACTTCTAAAAGCATTCAAAAACTTGCTATGAATCTTGATAATCTTAGTTTAACTTGTCTAGAAGAGTAGAAATTCTAGCTTGACTTATTGAATAGGAAAGAATGCAGGAATAAAGAATTCTTGAAGTTCTTGATGCTTATGGGCTCCGAACTTGATAAAACCAGCTTTTCCCTATGCAAACTTTATGCTTATTCTACACTGCCTTCTTTTCTACTGCTCATCATATTTTGTGGTTTCTAGCTATTTCTTTTATTATTCCTTATAAAGAAGACACATTTTAAGAATATATATTCAATATCTAGGGTCTGTTAGAGAGGAAAAATTTTATTTTCATTAAAAAAAATGGATTTTTGGCACCATTACGTTCTTGTTTAAACACACTATATGCTACAGGATCATTCTGGAAGCTTCCAACACCTTTTCCTCACTACTAGAATTATTAGTAACATCAATATAATGTGTGGGAATTATTTTCATTCTTAGCATTAGAAGTATAAAGTTTCAAAATAGACTGAGATCATTGCAATGTATCTATTGATGTTTGTGTTCATACCTAGTCTTGCTCTCATGGTTTTGCCAGATTATTCAAAGATTGTCCAATAGTTATCTCATTTAGACATCTGGCTTTATTAATGATCGTTAGTTTGCATGAATTATTAGATGTGTTTTAGTTTTCTCTATTAAATGCTGAGCAAAAAACACTCCAATATCCTCTTTACGTTTGAAGGATTTTGTCTAGAATTTGAAAAACAAAATTCTGAGCCGAGATGAAAGCTTTAGCTAAAAGGAAGACCAAACTTGCAACCTTTAAAGACTAACTTCCACAACCTCACAATCCAAGACAAAACAAATGAAAGAGGTACAAGTTCATTTAAAAGAACCAGAGATTACTCATACAAAAATTTCTATTTCACTGTTGTTTGCTCGCTTGAGATTCACCACTGATCTGGTTTTATGAGACTGTTATTGCCTAATAGCATTTTATACAAGTTTTAACAAATATACCAAAGCTATAAGTACCAGGTCTTATAGGTCATTTAATCCATCACTTCACTCGGAGCAAGCATAACTAGAAATAATGAACTAAAGCTAATTTAAATAAATTTTAATTATTTTATAATTTTTTCCATTAACAGCAAAAGAATGACTCACAAACAAAAATGCCATGTCAAAAGCATTGAATGTATAACTCACAAAAATTTGAAAATATTTTATGAACCCAATAAAATTTACTCTAATTGATTATTTTGAAATAAAATTTGACACATACATCCTCACCTTTGTAATAACACAATTACAAGATTAATCAAAATAAATTGTAAATACAAAAATTAAATAAGCTCTTAGATTCTTTAATATCTTCATATATCAATAAATTCCTCAAACTTGAAGTTCTTACATCTTCCTTCCTTCAAAGCATCCCTTGATAAGAGAATTTTGGTTTTTGTAGATATTAAGTGAAGATTGTTCAACCTACTCACAAATCACCAAGCCTTACTGCCATGGAATCCTTTCTCTTAGGAAACTAGTAAAATTTTCAAAGCAGGAGTGTGTGGAAGTAGATAGGTTATTAGAGGTATGACTTCAAAAATAAGGTCAGCTCCAGATGAATCTGCTTTACATTTATTAGTGAAAAAGATGGCAGGATTTTTGGAATTGCAGCACTAGACCAAAGTAAGGACTCCTGTATTGCACCATTAAACGCAAACAAAAAATTCCACAAACTAAGTCAGAAAAGTTTAAAAATCGAACCAAAAATAGAGTTCCAATGTTCTTTTCAAAAATACTTCTTCATCTCTAAATTAAAATTAAAATGCAGTAGAGAAAAATCAATTTTTGAATCAGTTGATTAGAAACACAAATATTTATGATAAAATAAAATAATACCGGAGAAACTTACCAGTGCAGTATAGGCATTGATCCAACAATCTTTGATAATTTACTGATCATCCATGACCAAGAGGAGAGATTGTGAGAAAAAAAAATGATGTGGGAACTTCAACAAGGGTGAAATTTAAGTTGTTCCCTTAAATATTGATCTCTCTCACATTTTTTAAAGCAACACGCTGAATCCACTCACAAATCTTATTTCTAATCTCACAGTAAAGAGTCCCGCTAATCTCAGAAGAGAGGATATTGCTAAACTCAAAGTGATTCAAGAGAACATGAATGACGCTCAAAAATACCATCAACAATCCAGCTACATGATGAAGCGGAGAAATCCATTAATGGAAATTTAAGGTTGGGTAAAGATGTCCAAAGGAATTTCCATCTTTTAGATAGGATAGAACAACTGATTGCTTGTTTTAAGGGAACTTTATAAAGAAATTTGATAGCAATCAATCTGACATATCATTTAGGCTTAATTGATTTCTTTTAGCATCCATAACGTTTTCTTTGTAAGTTCTTCCTGTAAAACAAGCTAACACACTCTGTAAATAGTGATTAAAATGAATATGATTGAGACAAAAATAACATTAGATAAGGTAAAATAATCAAACCTCACAACATCATCATGCCTCTATATGATTGAGACAATAATAACATAAGATAATGTAAAATAATCAAACCTCACAACATCTTCATGCCTCTTTGCTGAGATAAAGTAGAATTTTCCATCGTTCTATTTGATTTGCTGCTTTAAAGAACTTCTGAAACCAAAAGAATGATGATAAGAATACTATGAGAAATAAAATACAAATATGAAAGAGAAATGATAAAGATGAAACTAATAGAAATTTGTAGAGTATAAGGCTATGATGAAAGGATGTCTCAGAAAGGTATGAAAAACCTTTAATTTATAGAATGAACAATATGAAAATTAAGGACCATGCATATTCAATGGTCAAGATTGAATGAGGATTAAGGTTTTGCATCAAAGTTTTAATCATATGACAAACATCATATGGATAATAAAGGCTATGGCTAGAATAGACATTAGGATGACATCCTTAATTGTTAGGATTAAGAGGTTATATTGAAATGTGAGAAAAGATGAAAAAATAGTTTGACTTTTGAATGAAGGGCACACTTGTCACATAATGACAAGTTAAGATAGTACTAGATGAATAGAATATTAAGATTTTGAGGACAGAAGCATTTACCCCTCTTTAAAATAAAGCTAAAGATTATTAAAATAAACAATTAATATTAAATATTTATTTCATTTAATAATAAAATAAAGTGAGAGTGAATAAATTTATGATTCAATTATTTATTTAATTAATCACTAGAATAAGGATATGTTAAGCATGGTTAAAGCCAGGTTTAATTTAATAGGAATAATTGAATTAAGAAATACCTAAACTTAACGTGTGTAGCAACAAAACCTTTATCCTTAATCCCATCCCGAGAAAAATAAATCTATACATTTCCTATTGTTTTTGTCTACATATCCATTTACTTATTTAAATAGATGCCTAATGCCTCCACTATGATAATACTTCCCAATATACAACAACCATCAAAATTAAATTTGGCATTTCTAATAAAGATAAAAGTTCAATTTAAAGTGTGAACATTTGACCTTTTTTTATAAACATGGAGTCACAACTTAGAATTCCAAAAAAATGTCCCTCTTGCGATTTGAACCAAGGTCTCTACAATGAGAATTCATTGCTTCAACCAACTAAGATAAACCCTATGAACATTTTTATCATCACCTTTCAAAATCTTGATAGTTAATAATTTAGTCATTTAATAAAAAATATTTTTTATTTTTTATTTTTAATGATTTTTAAAACAATAGTAAAGATAAAAATATATAAATCCACAAAATTAGATTTAAAGAAAGTATTTTTAAAATATAGTGTCAAATTTGGCCAAAAAGTGGGACCCGGTATTGTGGGATTACCCTACAAGGACTATGTTGATTCAAGGAGATGTTCTGAAGATGTTCTAAAGAGAAGCAATCAACACTGCTATTTACACACTAAACCAGATGCAAGTAAAGAAAAGAACAAATAAGACACCCTATGAGTTATGGTATGACCACTCACCCAATGTTAAGTATTTCAAAGTCTTTGGAAGTAGAAGTTACATTAAGAGAGATGATTAAACTAGAAATTTTGATCCAAAGAGTGATGAAGGTATATTCTTGGGTTACTCTACTAAAATAAAATCATACAATTGTTTCAATAAAAGAACTAATAAGATGATTGAGAGTGTTAATGTAAAGGTAGATGAATACCATAAGGAATTTGTTAATTCAAGAAAGAAAGTAACAGAGGATGACCAAGATATTGTGTACATTGGACCGGAAGCGCATGAACCAAAAGATCAAAATAATGTAGGAGAAGTGATTCAACTAGTAGAAGAAGCCCCTAGACATGAATCGGTGATATCAAGGTATGTGAAGATGAATCATTCTGTTGATAATATTATAGTTGATAAGAATGCAGGTTTTCAAACCAGAAGAAAGCTTAAAGAGAGTACTTGTTTGATTTACAAGTATGAGCCTAAAATAGTGAAGGAAGACATCAAGGATGAGAATTGGGGAAAAGCTATGGATAAAGAACTTGATAAAACAGAGAAAAATGATACATGGGCAATTGTTGCAAGACTTGAAGATAAAAATGTGATCGGTACCAAGTGAATTTTCATGAATAAACTGAATGAAGATGAAGATGTGATAAAAAACAAGGCAAGGCTTGTAAGGGATATGCACAAGAAGAAGGGATATACTATGGTGAGACTTTTTCTCCAGTAGCAAGACTAGAAGGAGTAATAATTCTACTTGCATATGCTTCTTATAAAAGGTTTAAAAATTTTCAAATGGATGTCAAGTCATCTTTCTTTCTTGAAATTATTGAAGAAGAGTTCTACATAGAACAACCTGATGGTTTTGCATTGACAAACGACAAGGACATCGTATGCAAGCTACAAAAGGCATTATATGGACTAAAACAAGCTTGAAGGGCATTGTATGAAAGGTTATATTCCTATCTTATTCATATTATTTTTATTACAACAAGTGATGATAGTAATGTGTACCTAAAAGTTGAAGGAGACAATTTATTGCTAGATGAAGTATTTTTTGATGACATAATGTTTGGTGGAAATGGTGAGATGATTTCAGATTTTTCTGAAGAGATGAAGAAGGAAATTGAAATGTCAATGATTGGGTAGCTCAAATTCTTTATTGGATTGCAGGTTTCACATCTAAAAGATGGTATATTTATTAGTCAATCTAAATATGTGAAACCAATTGGAACCGCCATGGTGACATGATGTAAGTTGTCTAAGGATGATGAATATGATTAAGTTGATGTAACTTTGTACAACTCTATGATCAGTAAGTTATAGTATGTTGTTCATAGAAGACCATACATTGATCAAGTAGTTGGAATAGTGGTTAGATTTCAATTAAATCTTAAGGAATCTCGTATAGTTGCAGTCAAGAGGATATTTAGATATATGAAAGGGATAGTTGAATATGGTCTCTGGTATTCTCATGATGGTAATTTTTCTGTGAGTGTATATACTGATGCTAATTGGGCAGGAAATGTGGATGATAGAAAGAGTACAAGTGGTGGTGCATTATTTCTCGGCTAAAGGCTTGTGTCCTAGACAACCAATAAGAGAAATTATATTTCACAATCAACTCTAGAGGTAGAGTATGTATCAGTAGTTATAAATTGCAAACAAATTGCATGGACAAAGCAGATTCTTGAAGGTATAAAAGCAACGGTGACTGAACAGGTAACTATATTTTGTGATAATACAGGTGAAATACATATTTCCAATAATCCTATAATGCATTCCAAAACTAAGCACATTGCAATTAATTATCATTTTCTGAGAGAGAAAGTGTAGGAGAAAGATGTGAAGTTTGAATACATGTCACCAAAGGAGAAGATAGTGGATATCTTAACCAAGCCACTACCTAACGATGCATTTTAGTACCTTAGAGATAATCTATGGGTCATGCCCCTACCTAATCAATATTAAGATGTTGTTGGTGAATTAATCTAGTGGATTTCTTGTCATATTTTTCATTGTGGATTGATATTATGTGGACTACTCCTTAGGGGGAGCAGTTAGACAAAGATGTAGAGATGGTGACCTATGTTGCGTCTTTGGCATTGTTGTCAAAGGAGGACAAGAGAAGAGAATAAAATAGGAAGAGTACAGAAGTGTACGTGTCAGAGATCAGAGAACGAAAAAGATGTATTAGCTAAGGGAGAGAAGTTTTTGGTATCTAGATGTTCTAGATGATTGCTTGATCTTGTTCAGTGTTTCCATCAATGTTAAAGGGGGAGATTGTTTGAAAAACTTATGAAGATTAAGTTGACTTGTTATTTTATGTGTTTAAGGTTGAATTGATGATCAATTGATAAGTTATGATATTGTCATTGATGTCATCTTAGTGTTTGTTGGTTGATGGTGTTCTTGCTATGTTGATGTATGTTCAAGATGTTGGATAATGAGTTGTAGTAAGAATTGGAGTGTAATATCATAACTGAAGCTTACTTTATGTCTCTCGATACTATATCTATGACCACACAAGTTGATATTATATATTGAGTGAGTTATGATTGATTGACGCTTGACAAGTTAACAAGAAGAACATGATGTAGCACATGAAGACTAATTTGATAATTGTGTCCACTAGGATTAGATTCAGATGTTGTGGTCATGATATATTTATCTAGACTATGTTATCAGGTTGCGTTTGGAACCTCATCATGATTTTATGATCAGAAGATCAAGTTTCAAGTGACAGAAGGTTGTTCAACAAAAAGTTAAATATGTTCTTAAGAACAGTAATTCAGATCCTTGATCAATGATGATACACCATAATGCAGTAAGTGTTTATGTGTTTTAGGGATCATGGTGATGTTTTTGATTGATGATGATTGATGATTTGGAATTTTCTATGATTGTTATGATCATATTTCTAGAAGGTTGTGCAAGAACATTGGAGGATTTGTTGTGGTTTGACTTTTCTTTGTCAAATCGATGTCGAATGCATTTGAAGAGTGACCTAAGTTTGTTAGAATGTGTTCTAGATTTGTAACATGTTTTAGAGTTAAATAACTGAGCAGGAAATATTGTAAAATGTTTTGTAAGGTGGTTATTTTCCCTAATGAATTTGTAATGTATATAATGTAAAATGATGAAATGTACAAGTGTAGATTGTGGATGCAAAGGTGTGAACAAGAGAAGACAAAAAAGAGAAGATTGTCTATATGTGCAGTAGAGATTAAGCTTTAACTAGATGTGTATTGGCAGAGAGTGCTTCTTTCTCATATCATTTACTTGTTTATTCCTAACAACTTCATCAACCTAAATCCCTTAACCAAGTAGATACTAACATGTCTGATACGTAAATCCTTTAACTAGGTGACTACATATGTATGTCTATATATATATATATATATATA
>MU226552.1:13496-39102 GCA_018584345.1 Thuja plicata | reverse complement strand
ATGAGGAGTCTGGTCATGTGTGGCTTCCATGTGTGATAGTTATGGGGTGTCAGACGGGCCATAGAGGGGTCCGACATTGAGAGAAGAGAAGACGGAAGTAGAAGGGTCTATTTCTGAAAGTAAATTACAAAAATTAAAATGCACCCCCCCACAATGTATATATTCTATCCCCTAAGCACCACAAATAATCAATTACTGAAAGCACACAAAAAAATGAGGAGAAAACCTGAGTTTCAGAAGCCGAACAGGAGCAGAAAGGAAGGTATGACTTTGACTACGAAAATCAGCAACCAAATGGAAAATCCAAAAAAAGAGACCTACACCAATGCGTCCGTCTCGGAAACACCTTTCCGACGATATAAGATACTTGCATTTTTGAGTCCGTTTGCTCAAGTTACAAGCAAAAAACCAACAGGACCCTCAAAAAACCAAGTCACTGGAAAAAACCAGTCATGAGCATAAATTTGGCGGTTAACCGCCCATCGCCTGTGTATGGGGTTTAAAAATGACAGCCGTCTGGCCGTCGGCTGACGTCCTAGTGACGTCAGCTGATGTCACTTCCTGAGAGGGCGGCGGTCGGGTGGCGGCCGGGCGGAGGCGGAGATACGGCGGGGCCCGAGCAGAGGGACGGCGGAGCCCGAGCGGAGGGCCGGTGGTGGCTGGGCTAACAGGTGGCGCACCGGGCTAACTGGTGGCGCGGCTGGGCTAACTGGTGGCGCGTCGGGCTAACTGGTGGCGTGATTTATTTTAACACTGGCTGCGTTATTTGAAACGCATAAAAATCATTTAAAATGATTTTTATTTTTTATTTTTTTTTCAAAATTTTTGAGAAGTGACCTCGATTTTCGAGCCGTACGGCCCTAGGAGGCCAAAAAAATTTCCCTGTGCTCCCGGAGGCTAAATAGGTCGAACTTTATGTGATTTTGACTCTCCTGGGCCTTCTGAATGCAATGGCAGCGTCTGTTTTGGCTCAATCTACTCCAGAAAGTGGTGCCTCCTTAGAAATGATAGAAAAAACCCCAGAGAAGCTGCAGATGACGCCTTCGAATCGTCACTTCAAAAATCTTCGAACCAGACAGCAGCAGGGCGGCTCTGATACCATGTAGAAATTGCTAACATGCAAATCCACAGACCCCGAATACACCTGCATGAAAGAACCTGATACAAAGTAGAAGCAGAAAGATGAAAAAGAAGAACTCAGATGTTTACTCAAAATGTGAGAGCAAAAATTATCAACTGAATTAATTGAAAATCAATTACAAAGTTTGACCTTATAAAGGTGAACAAAACCCTAAAAGGTAAATACTAAGTTGCACATTATTAATTAAGAGTTAATTAATAATGCACCTAAGAGACGCTTAAGCAACTAGAGTAAAATGAAATAATACTCTAACAATATCAAGATGGATCTAGGTTATTCAAGACGCATATTACCAGGTATTAAGGGTTAGCAAAGGCAGGATAGGATATTTCTTCCACCAAGAAGTCATAGTGGAATTGGTTCTCCTCTAGTTGTAACGTGGATGCTAAGGTAGCCATAGCATCTGCAGCTTTATTCTCTGATCTTGGTATCTGCTGGAATGTGACGAAGATAAAGTACTTCTTCAGATCATCAACTAGTTGTTTGTAGGGCATTAATTTTTCATATTTTGTTTGATACTCCCCATTGACTTGATTGATAATGAGTTGGGAGTCACCATACACATATAACTCTATGATCTTCCATTCTATGTCTAGCTTGAGGCCATTGACCAATGCTTCATATTCTAAGATATTTTTGGTGCATGGAAACATCAATTTGTAAGATTTGGGAATCTTATATCCTTGTGGAGTTATGAAGAGGACCCCTGCTCCAGATCCTTGTTGAGTAAATGAACCATTAAAGTACATCTTCCACAGATGTTCAGTGAGATGCATGATTGTTTCATCAGGAAATTTAATTAGTAAAGGTTCATCATCTTGGAGTGGTGAATCAGCCAATTGATCTCCAAGTACCTATCCTTTGATAGCTCTTCGTTCGACATATTCAATGTCAAACTCACTTAGAATTAGGACCCACTTTGCCAAATATCCTGTTAATGCTATTCTGCTCAAAAGATACTTTAGAGGGTCTATCTTAGCAATGAGCTTTACTGTATGAGAGAGCATGTAATGAGCTTTGCTGATACTATGAATCCTAGGAGCTTTCCTGATTGGAACCCAAAGGCACATTTCTTCAGATTGAGCCTGAGCTAGAATTGTTCCATTCGATCCAATATCTTTCTCAAATCAGCAATGTGAGTACCTCTTTCTTTGGATTTAGCCAATGTGTCATCGACACAGTCCTCCATGTTCTTGTGCATCATGTCATGGAATATTGTTGTCATAGCTCTTTGATATGTTGCACCGGAATTCTTTAGCCCAAATGGCATGACGTTCTAGAAAAATGTGCACCATGCGCATGTGAATGTGGTTTTCTCTTGGTCCTCAGGGGTGATCTTGATTTGATTATAGCCTGAGAATCCATCCATTAATGAATACATCTAAAAGCTAGTTGTAAGGTCTATGATCATGTCAATGTTTGGTAGAGGGAAATCATCTTTCGGACATGCTTTGTTGACGTCTCTGAAGTTTGTGCTAATCCTAATAGATTTATCATATTTAGAAATAGGGACCACATTGGAGATCCATGCTGCATAGGAAATGACTTGAATAAATCTAGCTTTTAACAACTTTTCTAGTTCTGCTTTCACCAATAATGCAACATGAGGATGCATTTTTCTAGTTTTTTGTTTTACGGGCTTGATTCCAGAAGCTATAGATAAGTGATGCATGATGAGATTAGGATCTAGCCCTAGCATATCAATGTAAGACCATGCAAAGTTGATCTTCTTCTCCTTTAGGAACTCTGTGAACTGTACCTTCTCATCTTCTGATAAAGATTGTGCCAAATGAACTATTTGAGGATTCTCAACAGTGCCCAAGTTTACTGGCTGTGTTGGTTCAATCAATACCGAAGATCTTTCCTGAAAGTGTTCAGGGAGGATATGAAGAGTCTCATCCTTTGGCACCTCTTAGAGGTTTTCACCATTGGATACATCTTTTTTCTTTATTATTTTGGGATCTGATACTACCACAGAGGGGTTTTCACCATCAGTCTGCTTTTTCTTTTTATTTTTCAGTTTGTGACTAAGAAACTTGATATCCTCCTGTGACATGTTCTCGCTCCCTACATTGGTGGAAGAAGGGTAAGGTTCACAAGCATTAAGATAACAAGCTAGGGAGTGGTCATTGGAAAAGTTGAGGATAGGAGTAGGATCTGTTTCATTCCAAGCAATTAGGTCTAGAAGTACCAATTTTAGGGAGTTAGATTTAGGGAAGGACAGCATCGTGTTAGCATCAAGACCATTAACCGACATGACATGGTCTGTTAAGTTAATATCTTTGATGTTTAGATCAATAAGAGTGAGATTGTTGTTAAAAGGGTTGTTGTGAGTCATATATGGATCAAACTCTAGCAACTCAACAGTAGAAAACTCATCATCATCCCTCTGTAAAAGGAGGCTTCTTTCTTGTATCCTATCAAATTCTTCTAGAGTTATGTATTCACCAGTGTCTCCATCAATGATCGGGGGAAGGAACTCTTCTTCTATTTCAGGAGGATCAGTATCATTGAAAGGAGTGTCAGGTTATTTACTAGGAGCTGAGGAAGCTGCAAACATGTGAATTGTATCTATCCCAATTTATTCAGAGGCAATAGATAGCTGATACCACTCATAGTCATGAGAGTCTGTGACATCATCATCAAATCTGTTTAAATATTCAGCAATGTTTATTTGATGGACTCGGTTAGCTTCTTGTAGATCAAAGTGAGGTAGATTAAGGACATGTGAATTTGTGACTAATTACCTCCAGTTAGGATGTAAATTATGTGGACGGGGTTCCTTTTGAGTGATTGTAGCTATGGTGTCTCCTACCTCTTGAATGGGAGGTTGTGCTATCAAAGGAGTGTAAAGATCTTTTGGTACCTCAAAGCTAGGTACATAACATTCTCCTTGATATTTAGGATTCTCTATACCAATATGTAGTAATCTCTCATAAGGCCATGGTTCCAATATTATCTCATCTATTTTATCACTCCCTATTTCAGAAGGTGTACTCTCTTTTGAAGTAGGTTTGTTGGATTGAGTATTAAAACCCAGTCCTATATTATCTTTGTTGAGGTGGAACTCCTTGGGAATAGGTTCAATGATCCCTCATCCTATGTCATTTAGAGGTCCCTTTCCTTTGTAACCCATTTGTTTGAGGAAATCATATCCCTTTTCATACTTCTCGGGGGATATCTTCACATGGTTGACCTCAAAGTCTACTAGTTCTCCTTTCTAAAGCCAGTCCAGGACTACCTGTTCTTCTATGTTATCTGAAGAAGATGTGGATGCCTTTAACATGCCAGTTGCCTTGTGTACTTCTGGCTCTTTGAATGCTAGAGGTGTGAATGTTGATGACAGTTTTCCATAGGATCTCGGTGATACAGGATGATCTGTCATTGAGGGAGTCAAGTCCAACTTGTACTCTCCCATACCTATTTCTTGAATTTTCAATGTTTTGCTAAAACCCTTCATGACCATGTCCTTGGTTGTTTCAGGAGCAACCGCATCCATAGCCTCTTTGTTGTGTGGGATCATGCTACCTACTTTGATATTGTTGCAAGTGTAGTTGGCATCTGTAGGAATCGTCACTTCTATCCCATTATGTGGGAACTTGATGCATTGGTGATAAGTGGACGGTATAGCTTGCATCTCATGGATCCATGGTCTGCCAAGTAGAATATTGTAGGATAGGGGTAAATCCAAAACTTGACATATGACATCCCTTTATATTGGTCCAACTCTGATAGGGAGAGCAATAAGACCCTTGGAGGATCTTTCCTCCTCATCATAAGCTTTGATGGTGATCTTTTTTCTAGTGTCAATTGTTTGTTCTGAGAGACCTAGTCTCCTGACAAGATCCAGTGTACATATATTCAACCCTGTGCCTCCATCTATCAATACACGTCTAACAGGGGATCTATGAATAAGGACTTCGATATGGAGGGGTTGATTGTGTGAATGGGTCAATGACTTGTCATCTTCTTCAAAGAAGGAGAGATAGTGTGGCGCTGAGATATGATTGACCATCACTTGAAACTTGTCTATATCTATATCCTTTGGAACATTAGCAGCATGTAGATCTTGTTCTAGGATTTCTCTATGCACAGTGGATATCTTGAGCAACTCAAAGATGGAAATTTTGGCAGTGGTTTGTTGCAATTGGTCTACCAAGTCATATTTTGCTTCGAGGATAGTGACCACATGTTTTGTTGCTGGTTTAGGAATAGTTACAA
Source organism: Thuja plicata (assembly GCA_018584345.1). NCBI lineage: Eukaryota > Viridiplantae > Streptophyta > Pinopsida > Cupressales > Cupressaceae > Thuja > Thuja plicata. Next base: position 33,740 of record MU226552.1, on the reverse strand, counting down.
TAGGAACCTTGGGTGTTGATGTTGGTTTTGGAGGCCCTTTGATTGTAACCTGTGCTTGGCTCTGTGTTATAGCATTTGAGGAGGATGAAGCACCTTTAATTGTGATTACATTGATGGATTCAGTTTTAATGCTGAGCATATTGATCACATTGTCACTCTTGGAATAGGTGTATTTTACCTCATTACCTTTCCCTTTAGATGTTTCTCCTTGATTATAATTAGGAAAGGGTTTGTTGAACACCATATGATCCTCATTAGTAGCATGTCTGTCAACTTTGATCTTACCTCCTTCGATGAGGTCTTGGATGACATGTTTTAGTTTGAGACAATTATTGGTCTTGTGTCCCTTGTTTTTGTGGAAGACACAATAGGAGTTATCATCCCACCATCTGGGTTTGACCATTGGTTCCCACGGTTTAGAATCAAGAATCATAAGAAATTTGTTATCCACCAGTTTTTTTAAAACAGTCTCAAGAGGTTCACCCAAAGGAGTGAATTTTCTATGAGGTTTTGAAGTCCATGTTCGTCCCTTGTCATTATCATTGTTCATTTTGGGGACAGGAGGTGTTACTTTAGCCTCTTTTCTTGCTTGCATGCCATTTGTCAGATTGAACGCTTCGGGTTTAGAATTAATGTGAGAGGCATCAACTACTCTATCATTGACAAAAAATTTGTTTTTTTTCGACCATTTAGGCTTGGAGTTGGAGCTACTGCCTTTGTTTTCCTTTTTAAAGGGTGATCTCTCCCTTTTTGACCATGACTTCCTCAATACGGAGGGCATTTTTAATCATCCTATCAAAGCTAAGAGAGTTTTGCATTTGTAGAGCATAGCTTAGTTCAGGCACTAGATTATTAACAAAGATTTCCATCTTCTCCATTTCAGGAATGACCCTTGAATATCATGCAAAAATCTTCCTCCATCTTTATAGGAAGTGTGTAAATGATTCTCCATTTTTCTGTTTGGTGTTACATAGATCCTTCATAGTGATGTCATGTTGGATTTGTAGGAGTAATGTTGAATGAACCGTTGCATCAACTCCTTGAATGTTTTGACCTTAGGGTTCAATTTTGAGAACCACTCCATGGCATTACCTCCTAGACTTCCTGAAAACAGTCACATGAGGTAAGTGGGTTCGTGCATGTACTCAATGCTTAGAGCACAAAATTCTCTTACATGGTCGTGTGGGTCAGTTTCTCCCATGTATTTATCATACTTTTTCCTTACCACATTAGGAGAAAACAGGACCATAGTGATACTCTTATCGAAGGGAAATGGACAAATGGCATCCAAAGAGTATTTTGTTTTGGGTTTCTCCTTCTCTTGTTTGAGGTTGGTGAGCTCCATTTGCATTAGATTGATCTGTTTGGTGAGAATAGATATCGGGTTGGGTACCTCCTTTTCCTTGAGATTTTCCACATTATAATCTTTGGGCAGCTTGACACCTGTGGATGCTAGATGGAGGAATTACTTTTCTTTATCATCACCGATTATCCGTTCCAATAGCTTGTGGATCCTTTTACTTTGTTTGAGTTTCTCATACTCATCTTCAGGGATCTCTTCTTCACTATCTGACCCAAACGGATTATGTTCAAACTTGGGTCTTTCTTCCTCTTCTGTGCCTTCAGATTGTGCTTGTTTTTCCTCATTGTAACCCTCAAAGGCATTACTCCATTCGTTAGTGTTGCTATCCATTGGAGGTGAATCTAGATCAAAAAGGGAACTGCGAGAAGTTTCTCCTTAAAAGTGTGGTGTTTTAGGAGGCACTTTTGATCCTTTAGTTGTGTACTCATTGCATCTTGTGTTAACCATGAAGTTTGTTCTTCAACTTCGTTAACGTTTCCCAACAATGCAAGTAAGGATTTTAGCTCGTTCAAGTGGGTGTGTCTAGGTAAAAGTAACTATTTGTTTGTTGGTGGATGTACATGATTCCAGTGTCAGAGGGTTAGAATGCCCTGATAGTGAGCTGGGAATCAAGTTGATAGAAAATAGGTAGACCTCACGTATTGAACTGATCATGAAAGACTGACTGAGCATGCAAGGTAGAAGTTTTGAAAGTGTTTTGAAATAACAACAAGGAGACCAGAAGAGACAATAGGAACCAGTTAAAGAGGAAAAAGGGTATCCTAATCCACTAAGACTTCCTAAGAAAAACTAGCACAAATGCCCACTGTCCTAAATGTGAGCTCCCAGATATGAGCCTCTGATGAAACCAGATGCGATCCTAGAATCTGGATATGACTTCTTGCTGACCAAATATGATCCTAAATACCAAATGTGATCCTAAATATTGAATACGACTTGGGAAAAATAGGATATGATTTTATGATGTCTTTGTCAATTTGGGTCAGTTTTGAAAAATTTGTTTTTTGAAGTGTGAGAAGTTGTCTGTTTCCAGATTGTATCAAGAGGTGTTGTAAGACGTGAAAATCACTTGTACTCCAGGGTTTGAAATTTTTTGATTGTTTTGAGGAGCTTATCTTTTTAATGATCTTTAGAATGCATCAAACAGTTTTGCATTGTTAAGGGGTGAAACAAACACTCACTTTGTCCTATTTGCTAGGTGGAGGATGAAAATCTTTGCTCATTGACTTAGGTACACACTCAAATGCTAATCAGAATACAGTCATCACCAAGCACGCAATGGCTCCAGTCATGATGTTGTATTAGCCAACTCCAAACGCAAGTGAGGGCACGATATGACGAGTGTCTTGGGGCAATTACTTTTTGCCTTGCACAAAGATTATCACCCTTTCAGGGATGAATTGGGTATTCTTTCAGTTGAAGTTGTAGATTATTGGGAAATCCATTTGAAATTGTCCCCCATAGAATTGCACAAGGCAAAATTGAGGCATATAACCCTATGAGTACCTGAATATATATAGTCTCGCAAGCAAGATTCAAGTGGCTCCGCTCTATATATACCCTGATATGTTCAAGGAATGATGTCAAAATTCTAAGAACAAAACTAGTTTCGTGTTCCAAGGCTTTAGCCTACAAGGAAGCAACTATTTATAGTGAGTTGGAAGGGTCGGCGTAAGACCTGTCCTCAGTTGGGTCATTCCCGGGAGATTTTTTCCTCAACTAGCAGGCCCTCTACTGTTTAAATGATATGTAACCAGGATTGGCGAGCTTTGGATGTCTGGATTTTTTATTCTTCTGAGGAAGAAGAGCATACTCTCCTAATCTAAGCCATTTTCTCCCAAAGCATTTAAAATAGAGTTCATTCTCTCAAGCTATGTTGAGCTTGATTTAATTATTCCTATTTTAAAGAAAATAGGATGCTTGAAAGGTAAATTTTGCCTTGTTCAATTACCACAATGATTTAATGATTTGTGTTGTTCAATTTCTGATCCAAAAGAATTAAGCGATTGAGCTTGTTCAGTTACCCCACATATTTAGTGCTTTGTTTTGTTCATTTACTATCCAAAAAGAATTAAGTGATTTGTTTGCTTGTTCATTTACCCCCACTTTTGTCACAAGTGATAAGACAACGTCTGATTTTCTGATTCTCCTCAAGAGAAAAAGACCATAATATCTGATTATTTTATCAAGTGGAGAAATGGTCTTAAGTTTGGAAAGCAAATAAATAGAAGTCAAGATGGGGGTTGGAAACCTGTAAAACCACATTAGTATTTATCTAGTTTAACTCCATGAAAACCTCCAAATATACCCTGCAAACACTTATCAAGCTGCAAAATACCATAAATACCACTTTGTCAAAATGTTAGGACTAGGTAAATCGAATGCACAAGATTTTTAACTAGATACGATCTTAAAATTTCACTAAATACGATGCAGCATACCGTATGTGAGCTTATTCACCAAATACGATCCCTTGCTGACCAGATGCGAGCCCAAACCAGAAATGATCCAGGAAATCCCGGATGCGATCCGACTTTTCCACAGTACGATGGGGTATTCGGGATGCGATCCTGAATGGTTAAAAATGATTCTGTGTCTAAATTCTGAGCATACAAATCGACAAAAAATGTTAGAAAATGAGGCCAAGTTGAAAATCAGGCCCAACGGTGGGCGCCAGAAATGTGAGTGTGTATTTGGAGACCTGTTAAGAAAGACACAAACACTCAATAAGTCATTGCATTAGTTCAAAATGGTTAGACAAGCATGTAAAACCACCTAATATCAACCTATTGCCTGCTAACTAGGAAGAGCGTGATTAGTAACATAAAAGCCCTCAGTTTATGCTACAATCAGTGACATATACAACCTAGTATGAAGGATTTTAGATTATAAACAAGCTAAAAAGATGAGAAAGCATGCATTCTAGCTCTAAGCATGAAAGTAATAACAATGAAAAAGCATGAAATATGAAGTGAAATGTTAGTCTAGGATTAATCTAACAGCATAACAATGTATTTTTGATCTAAGGTGAAGGCTTATTTACTCTCAAAAATGGCTTCTATTTATAGAAGAATGTGAGAGAGAGAGAGGGGGGACAAGGTGAATTTATGAGCTAGGAGACTCATAAATGGAGGTGTAAGAACCATTAATGCCCAAGGCATTAATAAGGCATGGGAGAGACATAAGCTTAAGGCATCTTTCATTAATAAGACATTAATGAAAGCCTTAAAGAAGTAAGGGAGGGTGTAAGAGGTTGGCTTGAGAAAGTGGACTTGGAGAGAGTCAAGCTTGAGAAAGTTGACTCTCCCAAGTGGGTTGAGTTGTTAATCAATCTTTAATGGAATGTGACAACATTAGGAGGTGGGTTAAGACTAGAATTAGGATTAGGATTAGATTAGCAAGGGTGAATGGGTTGAGAAGGGTTAGAACCCAAGGTAGAAGTGGTTGAGATAGGTTAGGTTGGGGTTTAGGGGAATATTAATAAATGAAATACACTTATTTAATTCATTTAGAAATATATGAATTAATTATTTAAACAATGAAATTGCTCTTTAATAATTAGGGGACTATAGCCATTTTAATTAAATAAAATAGGCTAGGGGAATGGGTTATTTTGCAAGTAGATAATTGATTTAAGGATTTATTTAATTCCTTTATAATTAAATACTATAGTCATATTTGATTTTGGTTTGATTTAATTGGTTTGAATTGATTTAAATTGTATGGCTATAATAGTTAATATAATTTAGTGATAAAAATCACCTAGGACATTAAATTGAAATGAAGAATTATGCCAAGTAGTAACAGGGTCGTTTGGACATAATCGAGGGTATGATCACACTTAGGGCAAATAGGGTCCATAGTTAAAACAGACCAAATTTAGGTGGTTACAAATATAACTTAGTCCAATTACCACTGGAGAATCATAAGATACTTGATTAGTGATTCCCAATTAGTGTAAGAGGAAATAGTGAGTATTATGAAGAAATACTTAGGAATTTCTGAAGAGAAGGAAGATGAGCACAAAAATGAAGATGAAAAAGGAAAATATGATAATGAACTAGAGATTACACACATCGATGGTGGATTAATGGTGGATGGTGTGAAGATCACACTTGATAATGTTTATTTGGATGGACATAAGGACACTATAGAAACCACATGTGATAATACTGAAGAACATAAGAACTCTATAGGGACAAATCAAGTTATGACTAATGATTCCACAGTCAGTGTCCCTACTAGTGACAAACAACAAGGACCAACAATGGAGGCAACCGATGAAGCAGAAGAGAAGGAGAAGAAAGGGCATGCCCATACTGAAGATGTGCAGAATGAAGGAGATCAAGAAAAGCATGAACCATAAAAGTAGAAGACTATAGATACAGAAAAGGATAAGCTAATATCTTCTATGTGTATTATTCAACAAAGTTTTTGTAAAACGGATGAAGATGACATACCGATCATTAACAGACCAATAGATCTTAGCACAATGAGCCCTACAAAATTGATGAATGATGTTATGGATATTAAGTCTAAGGCCAAAAGAGATGAAAATAAGGAAACACAAATTATTCAGACTGCAAGAGACATATTTTTCGATCTTGTGCCAGAAGCAATTTATAATGAGAAGGATGTACCTATTGAAAAACTAGGTCAATTGGTGACAGGTGCAAGTGATCAAATACAAAGTCTAGATGATGCAACAAAAATAAAGATAGAGAAGAATTATGAAAGGAAGCAATCAAAGAATTTAGCCCAGTGTATATTACTTGATAGAGGATCATTTACAGTTGGGATTAACAAGGTAAAACAAGAACTAATAGAAGGTGGTAAGATTTTGAATGTTATTTCTAACTTCTTAAAATTTTTGAAGGATATTGTGAAGAAAAGAGTTGAAGATCAACATGAGCTACAAAAGTTAGTAGAAATTTTTGATCCAGTGAATCATTCTATTAAAAATTTTGGAGCATCGGTGAGCAATGTTAATCATAAGCTCAAAACTTTTAATACTGCGAAAGATAAAAGGATTGAAAGTTTGATGGAGTTGGAGAGTCTACTAATTCCAAAGTTGGGAATTTTGCAGAAAGGAGTTAAAGATGCAGTAATTGTATTAGCACTACTAGAGATGAGTACAATGGAAGAATTGAAGGAGCTACCCTATCTTCTATGTGGTCAGATAGTGATTATAGAGAATCTGAAGAAGATATGCAAGACTCACTTGTAGGTATTAAAGACCAATTTTGGTGATGCATTTAGTAGCTTGTAATAAGTATATGCTACCCTCTATGAATAAAATTTTGTTTCGATCATTTATTGTACAATACCTTTTTCATTTTTGTCAAAGGGGGAGAAGATAGAGAAGATAGAGTGGGAGTAGATAGAGTAGTATAGAGTGAAAAAATTGGCTAAGTATTTTGTAAGAGGGATCAATACAAATATGATCTATTTTTAATTACTATAGGGGTAGTAATCCTAAAGTTTAGCTCTGTACTTGTGTTATTTTGTTTTTCTTAGTCAAACACTTCACAATTTTTTTCTAAGTGTTGACATCAATGCCAAAGGGGAAGATTATTGGCATCTGATGAAGATGATCATATCCTAGATCATGTGGTGAATGTTGTTCTGTTGTCATTACTGGAAATTTTCTTATCTCATAGGTTAGATCGGATATACTGATGATGGAGATGATTTAGAGAAGATTTTTCTAAGTGTTCAGTGCATCGATGATTATATAGTTTGTGATGGTAATTTTGGTGTGTGGTGACAGTCTGAAGGATTCTGATGATGTGACCATACAGACCTGGTATCTACAGATTCATGTTTACCTACATCTATGATTGCGTAAACCAATTCAATGCACAAGTGGAGATTTGAGACAAACACCAGTGATATCAACAAGAACAGTCAACCGTTCCAATCAAGGTGATTAAATTGAGGCACATCGTTCATTTACGTGTCAAATTTTGATTTATTTGTAAATTATATTGTTGAGGGCCGACCTTGAGGAAATCAATTTCCTATGTTAGCGTTATCGCTTATGGAGTTTGATTAGGAATTGGAGGCCGACTGTGGTAACACATTTTAGGGTTATTCCACCGACCTAAAAGTGTTTATAAGAGATGAAATTGAAAGAGAAAGATGATGAAGTTGTGAGTTGTTGTTGATGGGATGATTGTAGTGGTTGAAGTGAATGTTTATATGAAACAATAGTGAATTAAGCAGAGTTGAAGCGGACCTGTCAAGAAGAGTATGCTACTTTTAGATCATTTCATTTGAGTTCATTCTCAAAGAAAGTCCTAACTGACTTGTGATCAAAATCCTCTAGCAAGGTTACTCTTAATAGGCTAAGAATGATTCTAACAGGTCTGAATACTAAATCCTCTAGCAAGGTGACTCTCAAAAGGAGTTATAAATACCTTAACATGGTAGTTCCTAACATGACTTTTGTAATAACCTCTAATTGGGTTATAGATACTCTTAACCGATTATATCTTTAGCAGAATATTGTAATGGTCCTAACAGGGAAAGACTTATTGGTGCACTAGTGAGATTTGAGGGTGATAATTCCTATCATGGTTTTTCCCTCTAGCAAGGGTTTCCACGATAAAAGGTTGGTGTTATTGCATTGACTTTGTGGATGTATGTTTTGCTATGATTTTATATTATACTTAGCATTGCATGTTGGTTAATTTGGAAGTTGCTTAAAAGATTTTGTAGATTTATAGTTGCAATGATTCAACCCCCTTCTTAGTGCCTTATAAAATTAACACTTAGGACACCTTAGGACCAGCTATGATACCTATAGCCCGTTAAGACATCCTAGGACCCCTTAGGACCTCTTAAGGCATGCAAGACCCATTAATCTATTTTGTGCGTATAATCTACCATGTTAATAAACAAATGCAAATATTTGATGGTTTAAAACATTTCCATTTAAATCCTTTTATTCAACTGCATCCTCGCAGCTACATTTGGGGGAAATAAGAAATTTCTCGCGGTTCTGGGTGCATTTGCTTTTTGAATTATTTATAGAAAAAATTAAATTTCAAGGCCCTTCTAAGGAAAGAGGCAAGGGGCCCACTTTAAATTATTTATTTGAAAAATTTGATGCTTAGTCCACAAACATCAAATAGTTTCTCCAGTTCTCAAGTGCATGCACAATTGCATAAAATTCTTGATCATATATAGAATACTTTCATTTTCTTTATTCATCTTCTCATTTAAATATGCCATTGGTATGTCCACTTGACTGAGAAATCCAACTACTAATATATGTTGAGTTTTATTTATAGAGTGACCATGTGAAAACCTCCAAATCACCATGTCTGATGTTTCCAAACTTTTTTTGAATGCATTAAATCATGTAATTAAAACTATGTAATTATTGAGAAGTGTACTTAAAAGGAAATATCAATTATTATTCCTTCCACTAAACTCATTAATGTTTATTTAAATCTTCTTGAACTAAAAGAAAGGTTAAACAACGTTGGTCTCACTGTAACAATTAAGCATGACGCATATAACACAAGAAAGTATGCCAGTAGTACCAAATGTAAGTTGCAATCTATCAAGTCATCTGCCTAAATAATATCACTTCTAAAAGCATTCAAAAACTTGCTATGAATCTTGATAATCTTAGTTTAACTTGTCTAGAAGAGTAGAAATTCTAGCTTGACTTATTGAATAGGAAAGAATGCAGGAATAAAGAATTCTTGAAGTTCTTGATGCTTATGGGCTCCGAACTTGATAAAACCAGCTTTTCCCTATGCAAACTTTATGCTTATTCTACACTGCCTTCTTTTCTACTGCTCATCATATTTTGTGGTTTCTAGCTATTTCTTTTATTATTCCTTATAAAGAAGACACATTTTAAGAATATATATTCAATATCTAGGGTCTGTTAGAGAGGAAAAATTTTATTTTCATTAAAAAAAATGGATTTTTGGCACCATTACGTTCTTGTTTAAACACACTATATGCTACAGGATCATTCTGGAAGCTTCCAACACCTTTTCCTCACTACTAGAATTATTAGTAACATCAATATAATGTGTGGGAATTATTTTCATTCTTAGCATTAGAAGTATAAAGTTTCAAAATAGACTGAGATCATTGCAATGTATCTATTGATGTTTGTGTTCATACCTAGTCTTGCTCTCATGGTTTTGCCAGATTATTCAAAGATTGTCCAATAGTTATCTCATTTAGACATCTGGCTTTATTAATGATCGTTAGTTTGCATGAATTATTAGATGTGTTTTAGTTTTCTCTATTAAATGCTGAGCAAAAAACACTCCAATATCCTCTTTACGTTTGAAGGATTTTGTCTAGAATTTGAAAAACAAAATTCTGAGCCGAGATGAAAGCTTTAGCTAAAAGGAAGACCAAACTTGCAACCTTTAAAGACTAACTTCCACAACCTCACAATCCAAGACAAAACAAATGAAAGAGGTACAAGTTCATTTAAAAGAACCAGAGATTACTCATACAAAAATTTCTATTTCACTGTTGTTTGCTCGCTTGAGATTCACCACTGATCTGGTTTTATGAGACTGTTATTGCCTAATAGCATTTTATACAAGTTTTAACAAATATACCAAAGCTATAAGTACCAGGTCTTATAGGTCATTTAATCCATCACTTCACTCGGAGCAAGCATAACTAGAAATAATGAACTAAAGCTAATTTAAATAAATTTTAATTATTTTATAATTTTTTCCATTAACAGCAAAAGAATGACTCACAAACAAAAATGCCATGTCAAAAGCATTGAATGTATAACTCACAAAAATTTGAAAATATTTTATGAACCCAATAAAATTTACTCTAATTGATTATTTTGAAATAAAATTTGACACATACATCCTCACCTTTGTAATAACACAATTACAAGATTAATCAAAATAAATTGTAAATACAAAAATTAAATAAGCTCTTAGATTCTTTAATATCTTCATATATCAATAAATTCCTCAAACTTGAAGTTCTTACATCTTCCTTCCTTCAAAGCATCCCTTGATAAGAGAATTTTGGTTTTTGTAGATATTAAGTGAAGATTGTTCAACCTACTCACAAATCACCAAGCCTTACTGCCATGGAATCCTTTCTCTTAGGAAACTAGTAAAATTTTCAAAGCAGGAGTGTGTGGAAGTAGATAGGTTATTAGAGGTATGACTTCAAAAATAAGGTCAGCTCCAGATGAATCTGCTTTACATTTATTAGTGAAAAAGATGGCAGGATTTTTGGAATTGCAGCACTAGACCAAAGTAAGGACTCCTGTATTGCACCATTAAACGCAAACAAAAAATTCCACAAACTAAGTCAGAAAAGTTTAAAAATCGAACCAAAAATAGAGTTCCAATGTTCTTTTCAAAAATACTTCTTCATCTCTAAATTAAAATTAAAATGCAGTAGAGAAAAATCAATTTTTGAATCAGTTGATTAGAAACACAAATATTTATGATAAAATAAAATAATACCGGAGAAACTTACCAGTGCAGTATAGGCATTGATCCAACAATCTTTGATAATTTACTGATCATCCATGACCAAGAGGAGAGATTGTGAGAAAAAAAAATGATGTGGGAACTTCAACAAGGGTGAAATTTAAGTTGTTCCCTTAAATATTGATCTCTCTCACATTTTTTAAAGCAACACGCTGAATCCACTCACAAATCTTATTTCTAATCTCACAGTAAAGAGTCCCGCTAATCTCAGAAGAGAGGATATTGCTAAACTCAAAGTGATTCAAGAGAACATGAATGACGCTCAAAAATACCATCAACAATCCAGCTACATGATGAAGCGGAGAAATCCATTAATGGAAATTTAAGGTTGGGTAAAGATGTCCAAAGGAATTTCCATCTTTTAGATAGGATAGAACAACTGATTGCTTGTTTTAAGGGAACTTTATAAAGAAATTTGATAGCAATCAATCTGACATATCATTTAGGCTTAATTGATTTCTTTTAGCATCCATAACGTTTTCTTTGTAAGTTCTTCCTGTAAAACAAGCTAACACACTCTGTAAATAGTGATTAAAATGAATATGATTGAGACAAAAATAACATTAGATAAGGTAAAATAATCAAACCTCACAACATCATCATGCCTCTATATGATTGAGACAATAATAACATAAGATAATGTAAAATAATCAAACCTCACAACATCTTCATGCCTCTTTGCTGAGATAAAGTAGAATTTTCCATCGTTCTATTTGATTTGCTGCTTTAAAGAACTTCTGAAACCAAAAGAATGATGATAAGAATACTATGAGAAATAAAATACAAATATGAAAGAGAAATGATAAAGATGAAACTAATAGAAATTTGTAGAGTATAAGGCTATGATGAAAGGATGTCTCAGAAAGGTATGAAAAACCTTTAATTTATAGAATGAACAATATGAAAATTAAGGACCATGCATATTCAATGGTCAAGATTGAATGATGATTAAGGTTTTGGATCAAAGTTTTAATCATGTGACAAACATCATATGGATAATAAAGGCTAGGGCTAGAATAGACATTAGGATGACTTCCTTAACTGTTAGGATTAAGAGGTTATATTGAAATGTGAGAAAAGATGAAAAAATAGTTTGACTTTTGAATGAAGGGCACACTCGTCACATAATGACAAGTTTAGATAGTACTAGATGAATAGAATCTCAAGATTTTGAGGACAAAAGCATTTACCCCTCTTTAAAATAAAGCTAAAGATTATTAAAATAAACAATTAATATTAAATATTTATTTCATTTAATAATAAAATAAAATGAGAGTGAATAAATTTATGATTCAATTGTTTATTTAATTAATGACTAGAATATGGATATGTTAAGCATGGTTAAAGCCAGGTTTAATTTAATAGTATTAATTGAATTAAGAAATACCTAAACTTAACGTGTGTAACAACAAAAGCTTTATCCTTAATCCCATCCTGACAAAAAAAAATCTATACATTTCCTATTGTTTTTGTCTACATATCCATTTACTTATTTAAATAGATGCCTAATGCCTCCACTATGATAATACTTCCCAATATACAACAACCATCAAAATTAAATTTGGGCTTTCTAATAAAGATAAAAGTTTAATTTAAAGTATGAACGGTTGACCTTTTTTTATAAACATGGAGTCACAACTTAGAATTCTAAAGAAATGTCTATCTTGGGATTTGAACCAAGGTCTCTGCAATGAGAATTCATTGCTTCAACAACTAAGCTCAAGGTCTCTGCAATGAGAATTCATTGCTTCAACAACTAAGCTAAACCCTATGAACATTTTTATCATCACTTTTCAAAAGCTTGATAGTTAATAATTTAGTCATTTAATAAAAGATAATTTTTATTTTTTTATTTTTAATGATTTTTAAAATAATAGTAAAGATAAAAATATATAAATCCACAAAATTAGATGTAAATAAATTATTTTTAAAATATAATTATTGAAAAAAATTGGTGGCTTTTCTAAAAGCAACTTTGAAAGTTAAATAAAAAAGGAGAGAATATGAAGCCACAACATGAGACACATATGAGAGGCGTTAATGCGTTAGATACTAAGATGTAATTGTGGGGATGGGGTCCCCCAGTGTGACCCTACTAATGTAATCAATGGGGATGAGGCCACAACACAAGACACATATGAGAGGCGTTAATGTGCTCTTGTTAAAAGCGATTACCGATAAAAAAAAAAAAGGAATAAAATAATCTTATAAATTACATGTGTATGTCTTTTATCAATATAAGCACTAAACTAGGGTGCCAACTCTTTACAATCATGAGAAAAAAATCAACCTCTTACAACATTACATAGACCATACAACTTACAAACAACTCATATCAATAATAGATAGGACTCAAGTCCACAACTTAGGGACCTTTCCTCTAATGAGTAACAACATTCCAAGCAATACTATTATCATGACCATCAATACAAAGGGAAGCATGGGAAGACCCCACAGATAGACTATCAACATGTGAAAAATAAGGTGAAAGAAGAGGTTCATCCTCCATCAAATGTTGCATTTGAAAAATCCCAACAATTAGAGTTTCGAGAATGCATAATTTAGGAGGATTTTTTAGTTGGGACCAAATGACACATGGTGAATGGACTAACAATAAGAAACTCCTCAACACCCTGAGACAAGCCATCATCATCTTAGGAAGAGTCGTCATAACAAGAATCATAAGTATGGATAGTCCATTGAGGATTAATATCATCCTTCCACCAAGTACCAGTGCCTTTCCAATGCGAGAGCACAATTTGTGGTCAAGTGACTATTAGAAAATCATTGATGACATTCAAAGGGGAGGCCATCAAAAGCTAGAAATTGATTCTATAATATCTTAGAATCATGTAAATTGTATCCCTAGGAAAGGGCATGGATATGTCAATATCAATTTCAGCTCCCTAGTAGCACATTAAATAATAAAATATGTTTATGACAGATTTTATGTTTATCTCCCCTTCTAATAGTTTGACAATTTTATACAAGAAGAATAGTAAATAGTAAAATATGTAAGAAATTTAGCAATTAGAAATATCAAAATGTTAATATAGATAAATATTCAGATAACTAAAATTATGTATATATGTTGTTACTTTTCAAAATTAGATGAGATCAAAGTTTTCCTTGTTAATATCATATTCAAATAATAACAAATGAAATTATGAAAAAATCATATTATATCTAAGATGAACAAATTATCTTAAAATTATCTAATACGATTTACAAATTTAAATTAATAAACTTATATATAATGAAAATAAAATAAATAATACAATTTAAATTAGATATTTATTTTAAAAAATAAATTGAACCTCAATTAAATAATTAGACCACTTATTTTATATACTAAAATTATGAGGAAAAACAATATAAAAAGAACATACCTTAATGTTTTTAATTAGATCATCAGAAAATTGACAAGGATAATATCATTCGAATACCCTCATCCTCTGTAAAAAGTATACTCCAACTCACTTGACTGTTGCCATACATAATGAAAGTATTTATAGTGCAATAAACCAGCAATTATGAAGACACGTAGAGTGCTGCGGTGTAGAGATTTGCAGAACTACAATGACAAGTTATAAATTATATGCGCCACTTATAAATCTGCGCGACAAGTATTATGCAAGCATGCCCTCCACGAAGTGTCTATTAAAAGTAAAACCCATGAATGCTTTTCTTTATTAGTGACATGAAAAAGTGTAGTTTTTTAACCCCTCTTTCTTTTTCTATACTTTTTCCTATTGTTTTAACTTAAAGCTTATCTTTTACGTGTGATTAAGAATAAATAAGCCTAAAGCAGATTTATGATTACATATTCACATTTTGCTTTTAGAGAATTTAATAACTTGGCGTTCGTTATATGATTTAAATATTGATTATTTGTGCAAAGTCCTCTACAATTTGTGAGAAACTATTATGCTATTTTGAAGTTTAACAATGCTTGGAAGCATGGTATTGCTATCATGATTCAATTGTGTAGTTTGTGAGTCAAACTCATTAACCCATGTTTCATGAGTAGTGGTTCACAAGAACCCATCTCTCATGATAATGAATGGAACACTTAGCACTCATTGCATCTAGGTGATGCATACAGAGGTGAAGTATCATGACTTTCCGGGAGGTCACCCATCCTAGTACTACTCCAACTCAAACGTGCTTAACCATGGAGTTTCCTCCAAGATTAAGCCCACTTTGCTTGCAACCCCTTGTCAAGGAAATCCTCCTTTTTATCAAGGCCCTCGTCTCTTTTGTAGTTTTCCCACCAATTATGGTCATAAGTAATTTTTATACCTGCATAGTGTTCCAGAAAGTCCACAAGTTCCTTAATATCCCAATAATTCTATGGTCAAATAATTTCTAATTCAACACAGTAAATATTGGTCATTTTTAAATATCTCTACGATGATTGAAGTAGTCATGCAGACTTGGAATCTTCATGCCTTCGTCAACATTAGCTACCACCACATCCAAATCTCCCAAACAGTCATCCATAAACACCACTCTCCATATAGGTGCTTGACAAACACCTTCGACTCCCCCAACACCAGAAGGGTTGCCAAAAAATTGTACAAATATTTATGTTTAGGCAATACCAATGGTTTGTATGCAGATGCTCCCCACCAAGTATCTTTCTCACTACATCCACAATTTACACACGCTTGTAATTTAATATTCCTTATAGCTTCTTGTCTGTAAATGCCCCAAGGAATCCCACCTACTGCTTCTCACACACTAGCCGAATTGGAGAATCCATGACAAACCAAGAAAAAAAAAGAGGGAAGGATAACCCATGACATAGAAAGTGCTTCAGCAGGAGCAATTTTATAGAAAAGAATAATTTCCAACCCTCAATATTCGAGATTAATAGTTAATGCTTCCTGCAAAGATGGACAAATTTAATTTTAAAATTTAAAATGAATTGGTATGACCTACCTATATCACATTAATTATACATCAGGACTCAATTAAGGATGTCATCCTTAATACATAATCTCAAATACAACAAGTCTCCTTCATGTTTCCAAGCCTCATGAATTATAATTTCATCAATTGATTAGTAAGCAATAGTCACACCACTAGATTTTATTGTGTTAAATTATGTGCACAAATTCTTATAATATGATGTAGGAGAATTGTGCCTACTCTTAATTTTGGTATCATTTTGGCTACCCTGCTCTGTTTGTTTGTATCTAGTAGCTTGAGTCTTATTTGATGCGAGTAGTTGTTAGTTGTTTGTGTCAACACACATTGTTCAAATTTCCTAATAATTCAAGAACAAAAGATAGACAGACGTTGGAAGTTTAAAATGACTAGGAAAGTTGAAACAACCATCATAGACAGTTAAAAGTTGATGGTTAGTAGTTAACTAGTCTTTCATTTTCCTGTTTGAATGGTATAATGGGAAGATAGTTTGGCTACAAAGGATGGTTGGGATTTGATTGGAAGAAAATGAGAAAATATCACTCTAAGAAGACATTGATGGTGAAGGGAAATTTAGTTATCAATTTTTTATGGCTGAGAAAAAGCGTCGAGAGAACATTGGTTCTAATTGCAAGTAGAATGTGTGATTGTTCAATAAGATCTCTATTTTTAACTAAACTTCCTATCATTATTCTTGATATTCTTCTCTTTGTGATTCTTTATCTCTTGTTATCACCAAAGTTTTTATCATATTAATATAAAAGAATTGAATTCATGTCTCCATAATGTATTACTCTGTACTTTGAGATTTTGTAATCTTTGAGGGTAGAGTTAATTGGTTTTGTTTGTGATTGTGGGACTTCTTGTCATGAAGTGGTATCAGAGCCTATATTATTGAGTGTATGGGCAGATACGTTGGAGGGAGGCATTTTACACTAGGACCGATGGGTTATAAGAGAGTGAAGTGGTTGGTTGAGAAAAAACTCAACAAGATTGTTGTGAGTAGGAGAGAGTCCTAAACAATTGAGAGCTACGGATGCAAAAAGTGAATAAGAGAAGAAGGCACAAAGGATTGAATATGATTTTGAGTGAACAAGATTACAATAAAATCATGGGAATTATTGTAAGAATAACTATAAGAATTCCATCTTCGGATGAGTATTTGAATGAAGCGGAGAAAACAAAACTCTATGTGATGTTGGACATAAGTGCGAGAAGAATGGATGCATTGGAAAATAATTGGTTTTTAATGAAGTTGTAATTGTAGGTGATAGAAAGGAGGATGTGCATAGTGCGTATACAGTGGGGACATGTCTCTTGGAAGGCATGTAAGGAAAAAATGTATAAAATAAGATAAGTATAGAAATTATAACCATTGAGCATAAGGTTGAGGTAGAGTGTTTAGTGATGCATAAAGCTCTTGTTTTCGATAAGGAACCAAGTGTAGAAGAAGAATCGCTTAGAGAAGAGATTGAGAGGATTGAACACATATTTATTAAAATAACGTAGAAATGTTTAGCCATGATAAATGAAGAGGATGAAGAAGATTACCAAGTTGTAGAAAATGATGAAACTTTTAATTCTCTGAGGTTCAAAATTTTAGACTTTGGTCACTTTGAAAACTTGATGAAGATGACACTCAAAAGATTTAGAGCCAGATGATGGTGAAAGTACTACTCATACTTTTATTTCAAAAGATGACTACGATAATGAATACAGTGGAAAAATCAATGTTTACGAAGGAGAATTTGTGAATAGAAGTGTTGTTCCATTTTGAAGGAGAGAGTATAGATTTGGTGAAGGAGGTTTCAAAAGAGATGATAGGCAGATATTTAACCATGAAAGGCGTAGTTGTAGATTTATCTAATTATTTTGATGTCACTGTAAAAGAAAGCAAGTAAACAAGTAAATTAATGATGAGGAAAAATTATGGAAGTTTGAGGTTGATAAAGAAATCAAAAGGCGAGGACATCGGCAACAAGTGGAGAGAAAAAAATGTAGATGGAGAAACTTAGAAAGATAAAATGTAAGTATAAAGAACATTTGGAGGGAGCACTACAAGGGATGCGTAGATAAGCCAATTGGAAGAAGAACATAAAGAAGCTAAATAATTATATTGTTATCTTAATGAGAAGGAGCTCATAATCTCTTTCTTTCTTGCGGAGTCTAATGCAAGACCATTGTGCCTACTCTTAATTTTAGTCTTAATTTTGGTTTTGTTTTGGTCACCTTGCTCCATTTGGTTTGTTCTAGTATGTGGAGTCTGCTAGAGTTAAAAGGGTATTTTCACTTATTAATTAAATCATTATTGATTTAATTATTAAGTCACCTTTCACTTATTAATTAAATCATTATTTGATTTAACTATTCAGTCCCTTTTATCTCTATTTCACTTAAGCTAAACTTTAGGCATGCAATAATTGATTCTTTTATTAATTATTCATGTAACCTTGGTTTCTTCACCCATCTTAGGGTTTTGATCTCCTTTATAAGGATTGATTACTTTGTAATTATTTAATAATTTTTGTAATTCCATTCCATTTTTATTGAATCAATTGAGGATGTTTCCTCTTTCATAAATCTGTTGTTTTTGGCCTCCATAGCTTTTGCTTCTCTCTTTCTGTGATAGGTGTTTGCATGCAAGTGATTCTTGGGAGATGTAGGGTTGATAGTTTTTCATCAACTCCAATATGGTATCAGAGCTCCGTCCTTTCATGCCCATGTTCTCTTCATGAGAGATTTGGCCTTATTTCTTTAAATCTATGTTTTCGAGAGGTTTTTATCTTAGATTTTTGTAGATTTTGGGAGGATTTATTTTTTGGAGCACTTTGGGAAAAACCCAACATTTGGGTTGTGTCTGGAAGGCCCAAGAAACCCAATTTTCATATAAGGCATGTCTAATTTAGACACAGTTGAAATTTGGGCACTATTTTTTGCATGCACTGCCCTTGGCATGCTTTACGAGACAAAAGTATGTCTCGATTTCTGTACCACCTTAATTTCCATGTCATCTCAATTTGCATTTTGCTGATGTCAACAATTGCAGGTTTGACAGTGAGGTTAAATTTGACGGCCATGAAACCATCATACAACTTGTTTTTCTTTCATAATGAGCAGCCTACGGTTTTTTCGCTCTATCAGGAGAAAACGGAGGCCAATTTTCAAATTATTTATATCATTGGAAAGCTCTTTCCGAGATGGAGGCTTTTCTGGAGGTTAGATTTTCTGATTTTTCCATCTTGCAGCCTTTTTTGGCAGTCAAAGTCAGCGATCTTTTTTGCACTCCGGGAGCTATATCTTGCTCCTTCGTACTCTGTTTTCTGACTTCGACATGGTGTTGGAAATTTAGTTTCGTTATCCTTCTTATTGTATGGGTCTCACACCCAGAATTTTCTCCAGATATTTTTTATTCAATTTTTTTCATTTTTTGCAATCAAGTGGATATCTTGGACGTTTCAAGTCTTGGGATCATTTTTTGTGCATGGGATGACTCCTTGAGAGAAGTTACATATGTTTCTTTTTCTTTTAGTCATTCTTGGATATTGTATACATCCTTTTCTGTAGCTTTTTTGCAAACACACTGAGATAAAGTGTCATCTTGCATGTTTGGGATCCAACACATTTTGTGCCTGATTGTACTCGCATTATTTATAAAGTGCCATGGGGGGTTGCTGAACCTTTGTCAAGTGAGTGTTCCTTCCATGACATTAGCCTCATGTGTGTCAATGATTGATCATCCTCGACACATACTTTATTTATGCTTGTACGCAGTGATTCTTGGCAGTCTCTCAATGTATCTATTATACCTCTCCCTATCAGCATTATGGGGGTATTACTGTTGGTTCTTATGCTTCCTTGGTTCGATGGAGTGAGCTATGTATTCAGTATTTATTCCTATGTACTAGGCGGATGCAATATCTGGGACCTATGCATTTTGGTGAGATGGATCATTTACCATATGGACACTCTTCTTTCGTTCCTATTTTGGAGGCTTCAGAATTGGTGTTTTTGCCATCTGTATCTTCGAGTTTCGATGTTTGCCTTGTTTTCCATCTAGATTCGAGTAGTGTCATTTGAGGGCACTCATACAGAACAGTTATTTGACAGTGTTTTGCAGCTTCATGCTTCAGAGGTGTTCTACATATTCTTTCTTTGTTCCTATTTTCTGGGACATTCTCTAGTTTGGAGGGTTCTTCAGTCCTTCACTAGACTTCATCTCTTTTTGGAGAGGGGTTTTTCCCACTGGGTTTTCTCCTTTTCTCCTCTTTACAGATATTTTTGTACTTGGGTACCTCATCAGGCCTTTTTATCGAGACCCATTTCCTGCTTTCAGTAGTTGTTTCAGGGTTTTTAGCTTCTCCCTAAGTTTATCTTAAGGGGGGTGTTAGAGTTAAAAGGGTATTTTCACTTATTAATTAAATCATTATTGATTTAATTATT